>JARVGW010000682.1:16715615-16731914 GCA_031762495.1 Anablepsoides rubrolineatus
TGATTCTCAACCCTGGTCCTCAAGGACTTCTTTCCTGCATGTTTAGATGTTTCCCTGATTTGACACACCTGGTTTGAGTGAATGAGTGATTAACAAGCTTCTAAAGACCTGCTGAATAGCAGGGAAACAAGTAAAACATTCTGGATAGGGTTCAATGAGGACCAGGGTTAAGAACCACTGAGAGTGTTACATTACTTTTCTACGACCGGTGTTTGAACTATTTCGACGGTCATTGAATGCGGCTTGGTCTTTGCTCTGACACTTCAAACAGCGGGAATTTTAAAAGAAGCTAGCTACCGACCAGGTTTTCCTCATATTTATATGACATGTGAATCGTTTAGAAATAAATTCTTACGTTTGTTTTAAATCTAAAATACGGGTCTTATACTCAATATGATATAGCTGTTGTAGATGCTTAGTATTTTTTTTTAGCGCTAATGATTTAGTGCTACATGTTAGCCAAGTCATGCTAACCGAAACATTGTAAGCTAGTAGATGAAAGCTAACTTGTTGTCTATCTTTATGAGCAGGGAATAAAGCACAATGAATCATGCGAGGGCCATAAAAGAAATGTTGAACATTCCAACTGTAAGCAGGTAGTGTGGTAATTTATAAACTTGATATAAAATATATAAAACAATGATTTCTCTTATAAATTGTTTGGCTGTTCTCAGTATTTAAATAAATGTTTTTGTATTCATGATGTGCTGACAAAATTTTGAGCAGAAATGTGGGAACAACTGGCTACTCCAGCTTGACGGACTCTCAGCTTTTCCTTGGGTCCCAGTTTTGGCTTGACAATTCCCAAGGCAACTCTCAAGATGTGAGTTTGTCATCCAGATACTCCCAACAAAGTTCACAAGAGGTGGGTATCGTCATCATCAATGTGGTTCTGCAGGAGACAAATTCACACTTTTTTGATCTGATGTTTTAAAAAGAGCCATATAAATTAGTGGCACATTGGAAAGTGAACGGATTCACACAAATCCATCAACTCCCTGTGTTATTATTATTATTATTATGTGCAATAATACTATAATAACTGCTGCACATCTTCATTTATGTGTTTAGGGGAGCGAGCCAAAAATGATCAATAACTATCACAGTAAACCTCCCCTGTTTAGAGATTTTAAAGACAAAAGCAGAACTTCTGGTTTACTGGATAAGTTTGAAGAGGACAAGAAAAAGGCAAAAGAGAAGAATGACAGGTATGTGTTTTTATCACTTGAGACATACAATTCAGTCTTTTGCATGATAACAAAGACGTAGTCCTTATGTAATTGTGATTTATTTTTTTGTCTTTTTAATCTCACCCTTTAAATTCAATAGTGATGTTATGGTGAAAGAAATTCAAAATATCAGAGAAACAGTCATCAGTGTAAGTGCAAATAGGCAGCCATTCTGTGCCATTTATACATGTATGATAATAATTATAATAATTATACATCTGTCTCTTGTTAAAACCATGCACTGTTTTTTCAGATACAACAACTGATCGCTGGCACTGAGAAACAAGCAGCTGTGTCCCAGAGAGTCTTTGAGAAAATTGACAATTTTCCATCAGCATGTAAGTATTCTGTTGGCTGATTTTTCTTGCAGTTATGAAAGTCACATCTATGAATCGAATTATTTTACCTGCATAGGTTTTCTTTGAGTTCTGCAGTTTCCTCTAACAAATAACATACAAGTTAGGTTGACTAGAGAATTGGATTTCCTGCGAAAATGCAATAGGTGAAAAAGTATAATTGGCAGAAATACCAAAAGTCAAATCCGGAATGTCCTGAATGAGCTGAACGTTTTGATATATGAATTGTTGAAATAGCACAAAAATTGTGGAACAAGAAAGGTGCCGAAAAACGAACGGAAGAAAAAAGGATCTCACTACTGATTAGTGATTCTAATGAGATAATAGAAGTGAGTTTGTACATGTATGGTTTTCTTTTGCTTCTTTGTGTTGGACTGTACTCTGATTCTCACTCAATCATAGGCTCTGTGACCCTGATCAGAATAAAAAGAGTATGCAATGCAAAATTAACTAGACATGGGATTTTACGATGTAAAAACAAGTGTGCATTGCCTTGCATTATGCCTTTTCCTGCAGCATGAACTGTGACCAAGTTCAAATGTGTTTTCTAATCAAATATGCCTGTCAAGTCAGCAGGTGTTTGTAATTAGGGTGATTGTGTGACAATATGAAGTTTGAAGATTTTTTTTAGTTAAATTTGCAGTAGCTGAGATTTGAACCCTGATCTCGTGCATGAAAGACCCAATGTTTACCATGAAACCATTGGAGCTATGTCAGGGTGCAATCCCAGGGATTGTTTTTTTATGTGTGCAGAAAGAGGCAGCACTGCCAATGCAATCGTTTTCACAAAACTGCAATATATTACAACAATAGAGCAATAATATTAGGACAATATTAGAAAAACATCAACAATACATACCTATTAGTATTGTAATCATTGAACTATTGAGTTTAAATATTATTAAACTATGGTGCAGTACAAAGTTGAGGAGATGCAGCAGGGGGCAGTATTGGACCAATAATGCTGCATTGACAACCATATGATTTTAAACAATATTTCAGAAACTATAAGTTGTACAGGCACCAAAAGGCATGACTAGGATGGGAAACGAATCACAATAATGTGCTTTGCATTGGCAATGCACACTGACTACTGAATAAAAAACAGACACTGTACAAGTATTTGTGATGCCCAGCAGGTGGTGGTGTTTGCCCAATATTATAAATGAAACGCTCAGAAGTTAACGTTCATTTTAAAATATTTACTAACTTTAGTGGAAATAAACAATTCAATTGTATGTGCCTCATTTGAGTAAGTCTTTTATTTTATCTTCCCAGTGCAAAATGTTTTGGAGGGTCTTCAGAGTGACATTTCCCAGAAGTTTGAAACTTTTGTTGACAAATTAGGCTGTCAGAAGGAGGTGGTGACAGAGCTAGAGGACAGAGTGCAGAAGGTAAGTAGTCTGTATTGTATGAAGAAATAGTCACATTTTCACAGAGACAAAATAGTAAACAATTGATCAATAATGGTCATTTTTACCTTGTAGCATGTTAATACCACAGCCAAGCTTGAGTCACACCTGCAGAGCTTAGAGAATAGTCTGGAGTGTTTGAGAGAGGAGCATAAAGGAGAAAGACAAATGCTTGAACAGATTCTGAAGATGCTTAACTCTTTAGTTTCTAAATATTCAGCCAAACCCAGCTCTGAGCTGGTGATGGACAGTGCCATTCAAACATCACCAGTACTGGAGCAATCGTTGTCCAACAAGCTGCAGGACAACCAGCTCGAAGACAGTCAGCTTGCACAGGCACCACTGAATCTTGAAGAACACCAGGTCGAAACTTCTCAAGTTCACAGGCCTCTGTTTGGAAAGAGAAGATTTTCTCTGGGAGGCCACTATCACAAAAAGAGATCCCAGGTACTTCCAAAGAAGAATAAGCTCTCCGTCTCAAATGAAAACAGTCCTACTGCCAAAAAGTGCATCAAATCGAAGACAGTTTCCCAACCTCTTCATGAGCGTCATGATCAAAACATACCAGCTGGCCAGGACACCCTTCGCTCCAACAAGCTGGTGCCAGTGGACAGCGAGAGAAAAGCCAGTGGAGCTGCAGGATGTTTCATCAACCCTCTTAGCTGCTGGTCTCAGGACAGCAGCAGCTCTGACTCCATCGCAATCGAACCCATCTTAGAAAAACTGACAGCTGTGGTGGCAACCCCGGTGAAAGATGGAGTCATCTGGCAGTGGCTTGATTCCGACTTTGATTTTTAGAGGAAGATGGAAAGTAGCAGAATGGTCTGGTGTTTATTTTTTCTCTGTTTAAAGCTTACGTGAGTAAGAACCAAAAATGAGTTACAGGATACAAGAAAGTTAAGGCATGTGTCATTTCCACTAAGCATTACCATAACTAATTAAATGTTTCAGGCCATGTTCATTGTTTTTCCTACATTTAAATACTGTAATGTAATTAAACATATACAGACTTTGCTTACTAAAATGTATTTATTCTTAATTTTTATTCATGGTTTGGGATTAAAAATAAACAGAAATGAAATAAATCAAATTTCTTTGTGTTTACTAACATAAATAAGTAAATTCTGTGAATTAAGTTTGAATTCATACCATGTAAAAAAAAATACAAATCATTTTACAATCAATTTACTTGCAATCCTATACATTTTTATTTTTTGCCACTGTTAAGCAAACTTTACTTTGTTTTTCTGTTAGTTATTATCCATTCCTTTTATTTGTTTATTAAATACCATTAACACATCTTTGTGTAACTTGAGGCCTTTAGGAATGGGCATTTCTTTTTCAAAACAGCTAACAAATTAAATATTTTAAAATATATACTGAATAAAAATAGTAATGGCATGTGAAATATTGCTTATAAAAATAGATGTAACTACTCGGCAACATCCGTGACCCTGACAAAGTGTATCTTCATTTCCAAATCCAAACACACATTTTTTCTTCCTCTGCAAGCATACAAGAAATAATTTATTAACTACCAGTCAGTAATTATCTAATAGTTAAACAGTAAATATTTAATTTAGACCTCTTTAAGACTCTTTCTTCTATATGCTTATATGTTTTTCAGATTTTTATGAACTGACACCAAGTTGTTGTATAAAAATCCAAATCCAAGTTATAGGTTTAATTTTAGACATATCCTGTTATAAATTCAAAAAGACAAATTTAAGCTTTAATAAATGTAGTAGGTCTATTAACGATCCTTTCCAAATAATTGCTTATCTGCAGGTTTCAGAATATTCTTTTTGCAGATGGTGCACACACACACACACACAAATCTATATTTACAAAGTACTTTTCTGCCTACCAATGTGCAATTAGGCCATTCAGCACATACTCTCTTCAATGCAGAGCACTAAGACCTTTTTCTGCCTGAAAAAAAGTGAATTCTTCTGACCCAGCAATAAGTGCATTAATAATTCATTTCCTTCACTGATCTTCCCACACATACTTTGGTTGGGCTGGCAGCTGTGCATCACAGTTTGACTAAGTCTGTTGGTGGGGACATGAGCCCCCTTGGGTTGAGATTTGCCACTAAGCAGACGTCATAGTTGTCATGCATCAGTACACGCTGAGCCACCACTGTCCACCGGTGATCCCATGGGTCCAGCTCCAGAATGTCCTTTGTTATATCATCATGACGATCTGAGGGAATTTAAGAGACTCATGATGACAAAGACACCTTGAAATAAAACTAGAAACACCAATATGGGTTTCTTTCTTTACCTGCACCCTTGTAGTATCCACAAACATAAATCTTTCCTCCCACCACTCCTGCATTGGATGCATTGGTACGCAGTGAGAGCTGGGGACATGGGAGAGGAGGTCCATCCCTCCAGAAATCACCATCTGGGTTGTAGATTTCCACAGCATTCAAACAGTGGCGTGATTGTCCACGGTCCAGACCCTCGCATCCAATACCCCCTGAAAAACATGTGCCCATCATGCAAACAAACTCAGACACAAACATCTAAAATATTGTCCGCTTTTCATGGCAATAACAAAGTTTACCAAACAAAATATCTTACCTATCACATAAATCTCCCCGTTGAGCACCACAGCACTACAGCGGTACTTTGAGTACCTCATGGGACCAAGCTCTGTCCATTTGTTTGTGTTTGGATCATACTCCAAAAGGCGGTTACTAAGACGGTCAGGCTCATCATCCATGCGGTATGACTGGAAGGAGGAAAGCGGAAAAATGTGATGAAGCAGAGCAGGTGTTATTAGAGATTACCTCCCTCACAAACACATTAATAGCTTTCAACAGAAGTTCAATAGATCTGTTTATATTGCACACTGGTAAAGATTATGTTTGTGACACCTGTGGGGTGCGACCACCAAACACGTAAAGGCGGTCTTTCATCCTGACCACACTGTGGTAGGCCAGAGGCAGAGGGAGGGGTGCCGCACTTCGCCAGGGTCCACCTTGCAGAGACCATCGCTCCACACAGTTTGTGATGAGAAACTGGTTCTTCAGCTTCATCTGTCCACCCAAGAGGTATAGAGTATCACCCAGCGATCCCAGAGCGTAAGAGTCACGATACTCCGCTGATGTCAGGTGCTCCCAGCTGCCTTGAGCTTCTACTTTATACCTGAAAACCCAAACACACCATAGTTAGCCGGTGCAGGACAAGCAATGTGCTGTTATAAAATAAATCACCTCTTTCTTACCTGTAAATCTCAACATTTAGGTCTTTCTGTCGGGCCATTCTACGCGCACTTAACTCTCCTGCTGCGACAATGTCATTGTTTTCAGTCACAACTCCAGCACACACATACCCCAGAGCCTCTCCATAGCGAGGAGAAGTGATGTAGTAGGTCCGGCCTGTGGTTGGGGAGTAACAGAAGCTACGCTCTGCAAAGTTTCCATACCTTGACCTGATTCCTCCTCCGTCATTACCAATACAGAGCAGCAGATCTGTGCTTTCCATTCCATAGCGCAGCTTAAGTTTGCGTGGTGCAGCAGAGGGATGCATTGCTGCCACCTCCAGAGCTTCATTCAGCATCTCCAGACATTCAGCATCAGCCAGCAGCTCTGTGTTTCTCTTCATTGCCTCTCTTAAGTAGTTCGGGTTTATGAGAGGCAGACGGACCTTCCTCATGAGCTCTGGAAGATGTCGAACACGTACTTCTCCGTCCATCATAGTTCTGTGTTTGACCCAGTGAAGAACCACGTCTAAGATAGTTTCTTCTCGTGTTACATTGAGATCATCAGAACTTAGGAGCTTTCCAAGCTGATGGGCCTCTAGGTCTAGGATTTCCTCACTCTGGCAGACTTGGACAAAGTGCTGCCTCAGGAAGCGCTGAGCGTGGTCAGCCAGTTCCTCTGCACCGAGGTCACGGGCAAAATAATACACACCGAGACAATTAGAAGCATCCATGTTCTCTGTCATGTGCTGCTGACAGAGCGTGAAGACTTCATCCATCTGCAAGAGGAAAGCTGCAATGGAGATGCCCTGAACATTGGCGTTAGTGAGAGCAAGGTCTGAGGTATACATATAGTTCAGGAGGAGGGCCAGGCTGTCCGCTGGGGTGTCACGCAGAAATATTTCTCTGTTGCAGCACTCACGCAAACCACAGGTGAACATCACACGGAAATACGGACTGAAGGCAGAGAGGATGACTCTGTGGCAGGGGAAGCTGATGCCCTCTGCAACCAGCACCACATCTGTCAGGTGCTCGACCTCCCTCATCTTACTCAGCTGTTGGAGAAGCACCAGCCCGTGTTTGGCTATGAAATCCATTTTGCTTGGATTTATCAAAAAAATTGAACACACTCAAGAGGCTTTACACACTAAAAACAAATAGTGAGGTTGTTTCTGAAAAACAAAAACAAAAGCAGAGTCAACTGACTGTTATTGCAATAAAATCAGTCAACAATAATATTTAGTCTTCTCTACAAAAGTCAAATAAATCAGAAAAAAACTTCCCAAAACATTTTTGTTTTAACTGGTCATCGATAAGATCCTGTGACAGAAATGTATAAAAAAATATAAACCAAATACAACAGAAAAATAACTTTGATTTTAGCTTTTTCCAAAAGTACAAATCGCTCTAAAAAGTTAATGATAAAATATTGATTACAAATAGCATAATAACTCAGTTGCATATTGAAACATAACTATGTAAACTGTTTTATAAAACAAATAATTGCTTTAATGTACTTTAAGTAATCTGATAGGTTTCGTGGAAATATCTTTTCCATGAAAGACCTGTTGAAACTTGATGAACAGCTAAATATCAAAACCCAGGTTTCATAATGTAAAATCTATAAAGAATGAGCACTGTTTTAAATATCAACACATACAAAATAATATTTCTAGAACTAAAAGTACCGATTGGATAAACTGAATGAAAAATAAAAATTTAATGACACACTTACAAGCTGAGCACATTGTGAAATATTTAGTTTGTTCAAAAACTTACCTAACTCACTGACTCAACTTAAAAAAATTCTTTAAAAAATCTGTAAATATCCATGTTTTTCTTCAGGCCACACGTGATGTTGATGTTCAGAATGTGGTAGTCAGAGAGGTTAGACAAATCTGATCTGAGCAAATGCAATCTAAAGGTATGTACCCCCCGCCCTCATCCAGTGCTGTTGCCCCACTGAGCTGAAAATAGATGGTGTTATGGCCGGCAGTAAGTGGGTCAGAGGGGTTTGAGACATAAAATAATTTAAAGTCTTGGGAGCGAGAAAAGTGAATTTTTTTTTTAGTAATTATTATGTATTGTTTAATTATTATTCTGTGTTTGCAGTAATTCCTCCACTTAGTTAATTTTTGTCATGTGTATTCAGTTCTAGAACGGCTGAAGCTTTGCTCTCAGCTGGGATTCAGATTTCATGACAGCACTTTCTTAAAGGCCCACATCAGATTTTTATTTTAAATGTTGAAACACACTAAAGTTGCATTTTTTAAACTCTATAGTCAGCTTGAAATATAACAGTTTAGACATGAAATATTCCTGGAGCAGGAGACCATTTTTCAGAGAAAATTCGGCTCATTTGTATTTTTTTATGTTCAGAAGCAACCAATTAATTTAGTGTTAGAGTTTCATGTGCCATTGACTTCATTTTTGTCACTGAAAGGAAAAAATGAGAGAATGGAAAATTTAGGTAATCTAATGTCAGCAAAGTTGACAGTTTTCCTCTGTTCAGTCCATAATCACATCCTTTCCCTGTGTCGCTCAGCCATCACTTGTAACGGCTCTGCCCACAACATCCTGACCGTAGTTAACCATTTAACCAGTGTGAGTATAAAAACACATACAGCCGTAGTTATAATAGTACTCCAGGTGGCTTCTTGTTCAAGACCTTTTGAATGAAATTGAAACTCAAATGGACTCCAGACAAAAATTGGGCAAATACAGGGTAGAGAGGGAAGTCCTGGACGAGCAGAGATTAGAAGAACTAACCCAAAGGAAGGCATATTCAGACATCCACCCACCTGTGACTGAGCGTTTAAAAGACTCTTTAAGGTAAACGGCTTTATACAGTCAACTATAAATTTAGGTATTGTTTACCTAAAACATGTATTGGTGAAATGACCTTAACAGTTATTCTTTTACAGATGTAGTGTACATAAACTGAAGCAAAGCGTGTTGAGCAGCTTTCCTGTGTTATACTGGCTTCCCAAGTACTCAGTCTGGGAATACGGCATGCCTGACCTTGTGTCTGGGATCAGTGTAGGCATCATGCACCTGCCACAAGGTATGACAAAACTCCAAAATGAATAAAACCATCTGAGTTTGTAAATTCTTCTTATATTAATATGAGTAAATTATAGTTATAAATATGTTTTCACAGGCATGGCCTATGCATTGCTGGCTTCTGTACCTCCTGTGTTTGGGCTTTACTCATCACTCTATCCAGCAATAATCTACTTCTTTTTTGGAACATCACGTCATATTTCCATTGGTAATTGCGGCAGAAACAACATAAGATTGTTTGTGATCGCACAATATTTGTTGTTTTATTTGACTGTAAATTTTGCTGTATTTAGGTACGTTTACCATCCTCAGCATCATGGTAGGTAGTGTGACTGAGAGACTTGCTCCAGATGAGATCTTCCTTAAAAGAAATGGGACCAACTTTATTGCAGAGCTGGACATAAGTGCCCATGATGCATACAGAGTTCAGGTGGCAGCTGCTACCACCATCCTTGGAGGACTTATTCAGGTCTGCATCACAGATCACCTCTTAAAAGTCTTTTCTCTAAACTCTAAAAATACATACATGTATTTTGTTCTTACAGCTCTTACATGGTAAAACTGTTTACAGGTGTTGTTAGGTGTTGTAAAGTTTGGATTTGTGGGAATGTACCTGTCTGAGCCTCTGGTGCGGGCTTACACAACAGCTGCAGCAGCACATGCTGTAGTGGCACAGCTGAAGAACATTTTTGGAGTTTCACCGACAAGGTTTAACGGCCCACTGTCACTGGTTTATGTAAGTATCATTGAGAATGGAGACTACTTGTTCCATTTTTTTCTTGACAATGTAATCTGTGACAACACAGAGACCTAAATACTTAAAGTTCAGACTTAAAAAGTTTCACGATTTCCTCAAAAGGCCTAAATCTTGTGCCTCTTCTTCTCGGCTTGCTTTATGACTCATCATTTAGTCTTAAGAACAAAACAAAACAGTGTGTGCAATATTTATTTATAATGAACCCCTCCTTTGTCTTCTTTGATCTTTAGACTCTGGTAGACGTTTGCACCTTGCTGCCTCAGACACATCTGGCCACATTAGCAGTCAGCGCTGTGACCTTTGTGCTTCTAATCGCAGCCAAAGAGCTCAACGCGTTCTTCAGTGCGAAGCTGCCGGTTCCCATCCCAGTGGAGCTCATCACAGTCAGTTAACACAAGGACACATTCTCTGTACCACCTCTGTGTTCTGTGTTGGAGCTGATGATGCAGCTCTGAAAAAAAAAAAAGTACATACGCAATGGAAATCATCAGCTGAATCAGCAATAGTTTCAGGGAGGCCCTCAGATTTGTGCACTTCACAGCAAAAATGTTTAAGTCGTGGCTAATAATTAGGTTTACACATGGAGTATGATTGACTATGTTTTAATGATGTTTTGTGTTGTTTTAGATTGTAGCAGGGACCCTGATATCATCCTACGCCCACTTGAATACCAACTACACTGTTTCAGTTGTTGGTGAGATTCCAAGTGGGTGAGTGGATTTATATTACATTTTTATAATTACTGAGATTTTTCCAGCTACATTGACCTATTTTCTGTCTCCTTTTACCTGTTCACCAGTTTAAGTGCTCCCAGAGTGCCAGATGTGAGTATATTCAGTGAGGTTATTGGTGATGCTTTTGCACTGGCCATTGTTGGATATGCTGTATCCATTTCTCTTGGAAAAACATTTGGACTGAAGCATGGATACAAGGTTGACAGTAATCAGGTGAATCAATACTTACATAATTTATCTATAGACTGTTTCTGCAGTAAATATGTTTGTTTTAGCAATATTTATTCACACATTCTTGTGTCTATGTCTATTTTGCGGCAGGAGCTTGTGGCGCTTGGTCTCAGTAACGCAGCGGGAGGCTTTTTCCAGTGTTTTTCTGTCTGCTCCTCCATGTCTCGAAGTTTGATCCAAGAAACCACCGGAGGTAAAACACAAGTGAGTAAACAAGAAAACAAAATCAACATTTCACAATTTTAGTAATAAAATTAACATACAATAAGCCAAAGTTACTCTAGAAAACCAAAACAAAAGTTATTGACTTGCAAATCATTAAGGTAGTTTTTCCAAATGCAAAATTAAGTTTGGGTTAAAATATGGGTTGCTAAATAAAATCCAACTTTTGTCAGAATGGATGGTATGAACCCAAAATGCAGGC
Source organism: Anablepsoides rubrolineatus (assembly GCA_031762495.1). Classification (NCBI taxonomy): domain Eukaryota; kingdom Metazoa; phylum Chordata; class Actinopteri; order Cyprinodontiformes; family Rivulidae; genus Anablepsoides; species Anablepsoides rubrolineatus. The sequence goes on from JARVGW010000682.1 coordinate 16,727,032, forward strand.
AGACACAATGGCTCGAAGGTGAAATAAAACAAAAGCTGGTTTATTAGAAAACAAAAAAAAACAAGCGGACATGGCAGCAAAAGACTAAAAAATAACAATGATAAGGCAGTGATCCACTGGGGCAATGAAGACGAGACACCAGTTAAATACAACTGAGGATGATTGGGGAATGGAAGCACCTGGGTGTTTACAGAATATGGACAGGTGAGAGTGGCAGGCTGGAAAAACACAGAAGCTGACTGAGAATAACATGACACAGGAAACAGAGAAAACTAACAGGAACTGAGAAAATAAGATACAGGAGTGCCAAACAATGAAACAGAAATAAAACAAGAATCATGACAACTTTATATGAGTATAATGAAAAGATGTTGTAGTTTCAGCAAACAAAAACTAAATTTCAAATAAAATATCCACTGAAAAGGCCCATTGAGAGATATGTTGGGTGCTATCAAATGTTTGGAAATACACTCTGTTAACAGTTTATTATCTGTTAGTACTAAACAAACCGGTGTGTTAGCACACATGCATAATAACAAATCCTGTTGTTGTTTTTTTTGCAGATGGCTGGAGTTGCCTCAGCTCTAATTGTGTTGGTGACCATTCTAAAACTTGGACCACTGTTCCAGGAGCTGCCAAAGGTTGGATTGCCTTCATGTTTGTTACTGTCAAGTGCTTTTTTTTGTGTTACACAGTTGTGAAGTCTAGTCTGATTAATTGTGTTGTTTTTAGGCCGTGCTTGCATCAATTGTGCTTGTCAATCTAAAGGGGATGTTCAAGCAATACTCTGACATCATTACTCTTTGGAGGAGCAGCAAGATTGATCTGGTGAGAGAGGATCAGTATAAATATTTAATTTGCTATAAATTATTTAATTTTATGCACCAAATTTGATGATTTTGTTTAGTGTCATATTTAATAACAAGCATTATCCTGTCCTGTCTTTTCTCAGGTGGTTTGGTTGGTCACTTGGGTGTCCACAATGCTTCTGAATCTGGATCTGGGTTTGGGTGCCTCCATCATTTTTGCTTTGTTCACGGTTATCTTTAGGACTCAGATGTAAGTTTTTCTGCAGCTCTTTAGAGTGAATTTTTACTGCAGGATTTGAGTTCGCAGACTGTTCGAGAAATTCAACATTACTAATTCATGTCAGCTTGCAGCATCTGCAGCACAAGACAAAATACTTTTTACACACACATAATGCATATATATATTTTGTCTTTTTTTTAGGCCAACATATTCTGTTCTGGGAAATGTTCCAGGGACTGAACTATATGTTGATATAGAGACACACAGAGAGGTGGGATAAGATAAATAAAAGAGGTTGTTTTTTTCTGCTGCGTCTGCAAAAGTTGCTATTAATGTTTTTTTGTTTTTTGTTTTGACAGGCAAAAGAAATTCCAGGTGTTACCATTTTCCGCTCTTCTGCTACAGTATATTTCGCCAACGCTGAACTCTACCTCGAGGCCCTGAAAGAAAAGGTTTGTTCACTTTTGAAGTGGTTGTCTCAGAGCAGCAGCTGTTTTACTGTTATTGTTCAATAATCTAATTATTAAAAAAATGGTTGTCAAGAAAATATTACAGTATGGTTATACTGTTATTTTAGTGGTTCTTTTATTTTCCCCCAAAATTTATATAACTATTATATTTATATCTATATATATTTTGTAAATTCAGAGTTTTGTTTTTAAAATGTAAACTATTGTCATCTCCCAAGCAGGAAACTGTTTCTTATAACTTTGTCTATTTTCATTGTTTGATTGATATATATTTTTAATCTGTATTTATTATTTTTTATATGTGTTTTTAGAGTGGGCTTGACATCAGCAAAATGATTATTTATAAGAGAAGACAGGAGGCCAAACAGAGAAGAAGAGAAAAGAGGGCTGAGAGACGAGCAAAGAGGCAGGCTAAGAGACAGGTGGGAACTGTTCAATAAAATATCAGTAATATTGATTTGTTTAGTCAAATCTCAAGACTTCTCAAGTTGAATCACAGCTGTAACTCATTTGGCGCCATTGTGTCATAAATAATTACCAAAATTTTTTATATGTATAAAAATGTGTTTTAATGTGCCTTTTATGTATATCTTGAGTGGTATTGTATTGTAAGGGGAAGTATGCTGTGAAAGAAAGATTTCTGTCACCATATTTCAGAGACGAGCACAGAAAGCAGCTAAGCAGCTTTCTGGACCACCAGAGTTTTCTGTTGAGGTGGGCTGCTGGAAGGACACATGCATAGATGAGACAATCGCACAGAAGGAGGAACCAGGCTGGACTGAGAGGGAGAACGGGACAGTGTTTGTGATCCCAACCACTCCCAGAACCCCTGATGGTCAGTCCAGATGGGAGTATCTTAAAGGAGGAGACCCAGACTGCAGCAGTTTAGACTGGATGTCAGAGGACCAGGATGGGGACACCACCACTCTAGGCTCCAGCACTGAGGACACCCTGAGTCATGACCTGGAGCGAGTCTCTCTTGGGTCTCTGGGCAAGTGGACCTGGGACATTCACTCCATTATCCTTGACCTCTCCACAACCAACTTTATCGACATTGTGGCTATAAAGACTATGAAAAATGTGAGTAAAGCAACAAGCGTAGCAGAAAACTTCTCAAAGGTGCAGACATCTTGATAGTTAATAAAATCACATACTTTATATATTATTTTGCACTCATCATAGATCCCAACTTCTAAATCTTAAGCCACTTGATCAAGCAAAATCAGTATCACATCAAGAGCCATTACTTGTGTTTTTGTCACTGTTTTCTTTTCAGAGAACCAGTGTGAGCTTTATAATAAGCACATGGACAGTAACTTAAAATAACCCTGATGATAAAGGTTGTGTGAAGTATTCAATATCTCTTGTGTTAACAGATTTTCCAGGATTTCAGTGAAATTGATGTGGATATCTACATCGCTGGCTGTCAAGGTTAGTGAAAATATTCTCCTTTTCTCATGCTGCGCTGCTAAAATATTCCTCTTGTTGGTAGAGAGTTGCTCATGAATTCTTTGCTCCTCAGCGTCTGTGGTGGAACAGCTGGAGCACGGGGACTTCTTCTCAAAGACAATAACAAAACAGCATCTCTTTGCTTCTGTTCATGACGCTGTGCTCTTCTGTCTCAACCACCGTGGAGCCACTTCAGTCCCCAGATACGACCCAACACGGGTGAGTTTGTGAAGCTGATGTTCAGGTCCAGAACTGATACAGAATGGAAGTGACTCTCAGGACACACAAAACGCTCTCTGATTTATGTTCACAAATTATCTGCCAATTACTGGAAATAATAAAGGTTAACAGGATCAAAAAATCGAAATAAAATTAAGTAATTTTCTGTATTTTAACTAAGCTGATTTTCTGTTTTTTACAGGACCTAAACTGCAGCACAACATTTTAGAGCCTTCAGCATCTTATCAAAGGATTCATCACAAAGTGATTTTCTTTGTCAGTTAAATGCTGAATGAAGGTTAAACCAAAAAATAATTACTGACATTTTTATCTACACTTGTCTTTTGGCATGTTTCTTTGTTTTGTTTATCATGAAGTGATATTTATACACTGATTTGTCAAAAAAAAAAGACAAACAGTGAAAAGGGTAGCTTAATTTAATTTTATTTGGTGAGGAAACAAGAGAGTGCATTTGAAACAATCACTTGATAAATAAATAAAAAGGAATCTGGACATCTTGTGCATTTTAATTCGTTGTGCATTCATACAACTGAAGGAACAAAGGCAAGGCATCATGCATCACACTCAGAGTGTGAGCTTCTTTTGGTAATGGCAGCCATCGCAGTATTCTAGTGCAAACAGTTTTCACACAGCAACAGCAAAATGTGTTGAGATAAAGAGTTACGACACGGCTCAGCATAAGCCGTGGCGTAACACAACATAAGCATGTTATGTTACGACATAACATAAAGCATGCAAAGATGTTTGTTTGTTTCTGTTTGGATCATTTAGGGAAATCTAGTGGCAGAAAACAATTACGAGGAATCTCTTTCTTGAGAACCTCTCCTACACATATGAAAATTGAGAGGGGAATACTAATCTGCTTGTAATGTCACATTTTGCCACTAGATGTCACTAAAGCCCCACACTAACAATTTTAAATCACAACTCCTTGGGAGACGTTCTAGTTCAAGACTCCTAAAACTGGAAATAAGGTTAAAACTGTTTATTTTAAAAATGTATCTAAAAGCATCTATTTTTCTTTACATTTTTTTTTTCTTCAAAAATCCACTGTGACCTCATTCCCTGAAATCTTGTATCTACAAACCAGCCACAGAGGATGATAACAAAAATGTTGTGCAGAGGACTGAGGAAGACTAGGAAGAAATTTTGATCTTTTTTTTTTTTACATTTATAATTATTTGGTGTTTGAGCTACAAATCTTGATGAGTTCTGGAAATGTGTGTGTCTGGGTTCTGAGCTGATTCTTCATCATTTTCATCTTCAGGCAGCTGGGACACCAGCTGTTGGTAGCGAGCCTGCCGCTGGTAATCCGGATCAACGTTGATCCATTTATTGGCAATCCACTTTGTGCCACGGGTGACCACGCAGCCTCCGTGCAGAGCGTACTCATCCTGCTCTCCGACCCAACCTAAAGAGAAACATTTTTTAAAAAAGGTGTTAAATTTAAATGTGCAGCTCATATGATTACTTTGACAACAGATTAATTAAAAGATGAGCAATGTTTTAGTGCAAACGCAGCCAAAAGTCAAAAGACCCTAAGAAAGCTTGAAGACTTATTAATCAAGATCATTTTAAAAGGTTTAGTGAAAGTCTGGCTGCCTAGAAGAAAGAAGTGATCTCCCACTGTCTGTGAGGTCTGCTGGGTCTCTAAATGAGTTTAAGTCTCTGTTAAAAACTCATCTGTTTAAACAG
>JARVGW010000682.1:16780599-16796421 GCA_031762495.1 Anablepsoides rubrolineatus
TATATATATTTCATTATCCCCCTTTAAGTCAGCAGCCAGAATAAATAACAGAGATACAAGAACTAATGATTCACTGTGAGAGGTCTGTTTCTGGATTTCATTATGTGTGCTTTAACTTCTTGTTTGCAACTTTTACTGCTCCTGTACAACATGCAGCAGGGTTGGGCAACCTAAATGATTTGTTCACACTACCAGAGGGCCACACAGTGCTGCACACTTACCCTCACAGAGCAGACGTGTGCATGAGGTGCCTTCTGCGTTGGCGCCATCTAGTACCAACTTTGTTATAACAACCAATTCAGCTACACTTTTACACATTTTTGTAATTTTCAAAAAATATTCTAAGAGCTGCTTTGAGTGCTTTTTTAAGCAAAAGTAACAGTGATAGAGTAATAAAAGTAGTAGTAATTAAAGTAGAAGTAATAAGCAGGCCAGACAGAAGTAACCAGCGGCCACATGTGGCCCTCGAGCCACCAGTTGCCCATCCCTGACATTGTGTTGAACAAACTGTTGTTTGTTAGGGTTTGAGGGCTTGATCTCCATGTTGGAGAACAATGTTCTTACATTCATCTGCTGAACAATGAAAGCTTCTGAGTGTTGTGTCGTTGACTTCAACATCACTTCTCAAAGCAACACTCGTTACTTTTGTTTAAACCAAACAAAGTTTAGAAAGAGAAATAGCTTTGGAGTGACACGATGAAACAGAAACTCTGTCACAGTGAATCACCACCTACAGGTGAATTCGGAGAGCAGTTTGAAAACAAAGGACAGCATATTGACAACATACTCATAACGCCAAAAGCTGTCTAAAAGCTACATTCCTCATACAGAAGCATACAGAAGTGCATAAATCCCAATTTGACAACTTTTTGGCAATGCAGTTTACAAAAATATGGTGAAGAGCTTAACGCCAATCAAACAGTTGTTTTTTTGTGTTTTCAGGCTCTGTCAGTAACAGAATGAAAGTTACTCATTGTTAGAGAAATACTTAATGCTTAAAGAAAGTATCCAATCATCATATCATTATTGCAAATAATGTTTTGTTTTGCTGCTAAACGTTATAGCTCATACAGATGCATAACTAGGTTACAAAATCCATCATTTGTTGTTTGATATGACCTCCTTTGACAACATCTAACTGGACTGGAAGCACTTTAAAATTACACCAAGCAGCTGTGGAAAGCATTTTAGCAAATCCAAATGCTAATAACCACAACAAAACACATACAGTAGATGTTTGTTCAGTGACCTGTGTCATAAAAAGTCTGTTTTCTTCATTGTGTTGGCTCTTCTCGAGTTTGTCTCGTGTGTCAAAACGTCCGCAGAAAAATAGCTTTAGGGCTAAAACTGTTCTTTCCATATAAAATCGGGTGGGATTTAAAGACAAACACATGCTTTAGAGAGCAGAGGGAGGTCGGTCAGGGTCCGTTCATGTTTGACACAGAAAACAACACTGAAAGGGTCGTGGCAAAAAGTCACGAGTAGACTGAAAGACACTGGAGTGAAGAGGTTAAGGCTCAGATCTACCATCATATAGGAACAGCTGGAAACGCAGATGTGAAGCAAATAAAACTGATACAAAGGAGTCATGACATTTAATTAGGTTCAGAACTTTTTGCAAGGAAACATTAATGTAAGTGTTTATGTTGACCAATCTTTCTGCCGGCCAAAACACACAGTGGGTCATGGCCTGGTTAGAGAAAACACATAACCTATCACTTCTTTTAGAATTGTGCTGTTTTAAGACAACAAACTGCATGAATTAAATATTTAATTTGAATAAAATCCTGAACCTGGATAATTCACTAACAAACTGTGTTAAAGAGAATGACAGAAAAGAATAAGCATTTTGCACAAAAATTAATTTACCAATGCAATTAGTTATCGCAAATTTCATCAAATTTAGTTTGTATTGTTGTTACAATTACCTTTAGCAATATCATGAGATTATTTTATCCGGGGCAGTAATTTTGGTCGATAAATAAAATTATAATATGTGAGATATTTGTTTTGTTTTAATAATGTAAAGTTGTGTTGTTTCTTTACCCTCAGATTCTTAAACCAACCCATGAATACAAATGAGAGTGGCTATAATAAACACTTCTGGCTGTTATACTATATTCATCTATTGAACTGGTTTGAGCTCCATATAAAAACAAATAAATATATTAGAATGGAACACGTGTTAAAAAGCCCAAAGGACAGAGGGAGTGTCTGTATGCACACTCAGTTTATATTTTAATTTATACAGCTCTGAAACGTCTTAAATGTCACAGGACTCATTTAAAACAAACAAAAACAGAGAATAAACAACATCATGGAGGAGTAGCTCTAAAACTTTTTATATTAATTTAAATATTTGCTGGTAAATATGCCTTAGCCTCTATATAAACCAAATAAAATACACAAATACATAGAAAATTATACAAAATGCAGGACCTTCACCTTTAGTGTAGTGTTTTTAATAAAGACTAAAAATGCAGCTTTGAGATGTAACATCCTCCATCAGTGGGACTTCCCATAGATAAACAAAGTAATTTCACCTGTTCGTGTCTGATTTTGCTGATTGATTATTCATTGACCTATTTAAAAGGACATTTTGGCTGCTGCTTATTTTTGGATGAAAAATGTAACTGAGCTCGTGTGAAAATCAAATAAACGTATCCAGCTGCATGCAGACACATTCTCTTTCCTTTTGTACTCCAGCCCTGGGAAACTGATCAAAATATAAGCAATAAGGCAAACAGAACAAAACAAACACACTCGATGCTGACCCAGAGTTTTCTTTCAAAGCGCGCTGCACGGTGAGTTGTTAGCAGGTAGAAAAAAGGAAAAAAACGTCTCAGTCGCCGTTTGATCTGACCTTCAGTAGATCCGAGCCTAAATCCGATGAGATGGAAAATGTCAGAGAGTTTGTTCAGGTGGGAGATGAAAGAGGTGCAGAATGAGCTGAATGGAGAGTAGGACTCCTATAGAGGACTGCAGAGAATGACCCCCGCCACACTCTGATGTGTTTTCCTGCAAAGAGAGAGAGAACAATAAATCCCTCTCTCCTGAGCTAAACACAAAACACATCTTTCTGAACAGGTGTGCATTGTTTAAACAAAGAACTTGTGACATTTTTAGCACAAATTCAATCTCATTTTTACAATGTGAAATTGCATTTTTAAAATAGAATATGACTCAAACTTGGGCAACATGGGTTTGACTTAATTACCTCTGCTGAGTGCTGCTTTTTTTACACACACAAAACATCTAATTACAAGCAACCTCTTCAAAAATGTAAAACTACCAGAAAGCAAAAAGCACTCTTTTAAAATCAGTAATACTGTGTTGTATAACAGTCTTTTATAGACAGTAAATGCATTAAAGCACAAGTCGATAAATAGTTAATGATTTGATTAAATCAAAGGAAATGAAAGCATCAAATCCACCGATGTGGATCAATAGAAGATTGTGACTAAAAAGAATGAAATGATTTCAGTAATTTGATGTAATGCCCATTTTATGTCTCCTGGAAGAAGAAAATGGGTATTGCAGTCTATTTTTGTATCACCTTGACTACCGTTCAGCTGTTTGGTTTTGTGCTTCTGGATAAACTGCAGATATTTCAAAATAAAGCTGAAAGATCAGAACTTTTATGTTGGTCACCCCCTGTCATCAGGTAAAAGCTGGCTTGTTAGAGTTCCTGGCTTTGACCGAAACCAAGTGAACAACACCTTCCAGGTTAAACCCACATTCTTTCAGATAAAGTCAGAAATAACTAAGTTTAAGTACCTGCAAATGTTCTGGTTTTATGGTCGTTCTGGTCGTATTAATAACTAATTAGCGCGGACCCGTGCTTATTGTTGTTAATTCTTAAACTTTTATAGAAAAATTGATTGCCCACAATTAAGTTGTTCAATCAAAAATTGTTTGATTTATGTAAATAAATAATCTTGTTTGTTGCTGGATCAAATCAAATTCACTGAGTTACTGAGTTTTTTTCGCAGCCACTTCAGTAGAAAACAGAACAGAATCATCAGTGACTTTTTTTTATAAAAGAGAAGAAAAAAAAAGAAAGAGAAGAAAAAGGAGAATTGTAATGGGGAAGATTGAAAGAGAGATTAGAGAAGATATGTGAAATATAAACCAAGACAACACAAGACAACACACCCGACATCTGTCTGCACACCTGTAAAAATGAGAAAACAACAACACAGCAACAAATAACATGTGTATATCATAATAATAATTATAACTTGCTGAATTATATACATACATACAAATACCTATACATACATATATGTGTCATTCACTCTTGCACAGAAGAGATACTTCCTTAATAAACCTTGGTAAATAATTTCCTTATAACTTTCATTATAAGAGGTGTAAAAACCCTTACATTATTTTTGAACTAATGTCAATAGATTGATGACAAATGGCCATCTAACACAATCATTGTGTTACTAATGTCTAACACAATCATTGTGTTAGATGATTGTATATCAACAAATCAATCGCAGATTTATGAACTGAATCAAATTCATACGATGACAAACTTGACAGAAACATCATATCCTCATCCAAACAAATCAATATAATATTGTGTTGTGATAAAGTGGCTGATTTACACATTTAAAGTATAATTCTTATTTATTGCGTGTGAACTTACTAAGGCACTGTAATCAAAGCAGGAAGTCGGGCCTTTACGATATCGTGCGTTGCTCAGAACTTCACATGGATTTTCATCCTGAACTGTTTGTCTCTAGTTAAGGAAAGGTTAACAGCAAACACACATGACAACACCTAAATATGTGTGTGTGTGAGCACAGACAGGATACACTCCTTTTTGACCTGGGTCAGACTTTCAATCTCACAGGAGCTGCAGGGCAGCGTCTCGGCCACCACAAAAAGCAGATTGGTGTTTTCTATCCTCTTTGCGTGGAACAGCCTGAGGGGAGACAGTGATGGATGGTGAACAGACCTTCATATTGGACGGCGCAGGCCTGAAAGTGCTAACATTATGCAGAGTCTAACCTATTTTGCTGACGCTTGAGAAAACGGGAAAAAGAGCACGTACCGTGAGCAGTTCCCACAGTCCTGCAGCATGTTGTAGGAGTTTGTGGTGTTGGTGAAATAAAACTGGCTGTGGATGGTCACGCAGCTGCTTACTTTTGTCTCAAAGCCGTCAACAAGGACATCGTCTGAAAAACAAACAGCTTTCAGGTTTTAATATCTAGACATTTTTGTTGTGGTTTGCTTTTAATTGATTGAAACCATTTTTCCCTTTTCATATATAAACGCAATAATTATGCTTGACTAGACTGAAACCTGTTATGCATTCAGAACATGATTTGGTGATGTAAGAGTGCTTTCATTTAATGCAGATTTTTCAAAGTGAGGTTCTTTTTGAAAGGTTATAAAAAATGAATGTCTTACTTGCTTTAACTAGCTGTTTGAACAGCCTTAGTTTGGAGACAGACTTTTCATTCTGTGTTGACAAGCTAACGGCTAAAGTGGAGCCAAAACCAATGAGTCACTGTCATTTTAAAACTACTTATTAGTTTTATCATTTACTGGGTTTTTCTGTTTAAAACAATGAGATTTATTCATGAGAACTATTGTTTTAAACCCCATTAAAGTTCGATCATACATGTGAACACAGTGACTGACTAACCTTGGTAGAGCCAGCTGTTATAGATCAGTCTGTACAGAAGCTGCTGGACCACAGACCTGAAAAAAGACATTTGTTAAAGGTTTTGTTCTGAAAACATCAACATAACTCTTTATTGATGTGCACAGATCTTTACAGAATAAAATCAGGTTTAAAGGAGAAATCTCACCATGCCACCGTGGACGTCCACCAGGCCAGGCTGAGGACGTCGGCGACGGAGGGCTGCAGAAACAAAGAACAGTAAAACAAAGAAAAGGACGGTGAAGCTGCCTAACCGTCATCGATGCTTTGGCAGCTGTTTCTCACCACATAGATGCCTCTCGGCGCCGCCCCAGTTTGGCTGCTGCTGACCGCTTCACATTCAGATTTGTAGTGAAAGGACTGGCGGCGGGTGAAGATGGAGTTGTTGTAAAGCGCGTGCATCAGGAAAGGGTCCACATCGCCAAAGAAAAGACCAATCTGACAGGACGGACAGTTATTTGTTGTTTTAACTTTGGACAGCCGTTCAGACGAACTGAATTTACAAAAAATGAAGCAGGATTTTTAAAGAATAAAATATGGAGTCTCTTTTGAAATGCACGTTTAAAACTTTAAAACATACCTTTTTCCAGTGATCTCTCTGGTTGGACATAACCAGGAACCCACCGTCATCGATAAGATAACAGAGGAGGTCCTACAGAAAATAAGGCACAGAACGTCTGAGAGAAACCAAACAGCTGTGCTGATCAAAAAACTATCTTCAAACAACCGCAGCTCTCAAAACTAACTTTCTCTCACTATTTAATCCCGATAGGTCACAAATTACCACTAATCAGTATGTCTTTAATGTTATTGAAGAACATTTCTTACGTCTGTGTTCACTTCACAGTCCATCTCACAGCTTCTGGATGGTCCACACTGTTAAATATAAGAGGGTAAAATAAGAGTTTTATTAGTTTTAACAATGATGATTGTCTAAAATCACAGTTTTTTACCCTGTGTGAACCCTGTCGACTGTCTGACACGTTGCTGGCCAGGATTTTGAACTTGTCCACCCACGCCTCCATGTCCAGCTTCACTCCGACCACTGTGGCACAAGACACAAAACAAAGAGAGAGAAGGAAAGTGAACAGGTGAAAAAAAAAAAAAGGAAAATGAAATGTTTAATTTTGCATTGAGGCTTTTCTTACCTGCAGGTTTGAGCAGTTTCCCTCCTAAATTAACCTCAACAGCTGAACTAACAAGGATTCCAACAGTGTCGTTTTCTGCTGCGTCGAGGTCATCAAAAGCTGTTGAAGATGAAAAAAATTAATGAGAAGAAAAAAAACTAAAAAGGTTCATTTCCAAAAACAAATTTCACTGAAAAGAATAAAATTGGGTTGAAGATGAAGACGTCACACAAAAACTGTTTAATAACCTTCTAACTTATCGTGTGCCTTAAAGCTTCGCTGCTTGAACTCATCATTTAGCCACGCCCCCCTTTAAAACAACCAGTAACATCTGAGAGAATTCTAGTTCCACTACTTACAGGATCTCAGTGGTGGTCTGAACATGTAGCCTTTATTGTCGAGGCTCCGCCTGTAGAAGTTTGAATTAAAAGGTTCGGGATCCTCATCCCACAGCTCCGCAGCTCTGTTCGAAGAGAAAACACCCGTCATCGAGGAGAACGTCTGTTCTGCAGAATCAACCCTCAAAATGTTCTAATCTCACTCACAGATTAGGGAAAACTCGTGTGATTCCTCCATCCGTGGATGCAAATACAGCTAGGAAGCCATACCTGTCATTTTTAAAAGACAGCTTTATTATTTAAATTGTTTTTACTCTGAAAAAACTGTATATTTATTAGTGTGTTTTTTTATTGTTGAATAACAAACTGGCTCACGCATTCAGGTCTTTATTCTTCCATACACGAGAGGCCAGCTGCCCGATAATCCGGGAATCCAGGATCAGGTTGTGGATGAGGCCTTGTTCACCTAAAGAAAAAAAAATGTTTGTGTCTAAAGCAGGGTAAACCAGAGTGAATTACACCTTTCTGTACTCACATTCATCAGACTCCGGAGAGATGTGCAGCATGAGCGAGAGAAAGTTCTGCAAAAACTGCGTGTTGTTGTCCGAAAGCTGCAGATTCTTGCAGTACTCCCTGCACAGATGAAAGCGTGAATAAAAAAAATATATATATTCAAAAAGCATACCTTTTAAGTTTTAAATGAAATCAAAGCAGATAAAAATGGTCACCTTGGAGCTAGAAACACATGCCCTGATGATTCAAAGGAGCTGGGCAGCAATGACTGCATATCTGCAACACAGAGAGCAGCAGATGCATCTTTTTACTTCCTGGTTCTGTTGGTTCATGAGGCCGAACACGGCGTCTCTCTGTACTCACACTGCAGCTGCAGCATCACGTCACTCAGGTCTGCCTGGATGTAGTACTCGTTGTAGAGGGGCAACACCAGACCAAGGCTGCGACATGTCAGGCAAGTCAATAAATACAGAAGGTGGAAAATCTTTTTCCTTCATGTCTTAATTAGTGATTTATAAAGCTCACCTGTAATCCGTCCCATTAATAGGAGTCCAGGTGTAGCCTCTGTATACATCATCAATGTATTGCTGCAATTATATGTTCATTTATGAATGACATAGTCAGAAAGGTTAGAAAATAAAAAGTCAAATCTGAAATAAATTTGAGGAAAACCTCTCATTTCAGAAGTGAAATCAGGAGAATGTTGATACAGAAATACATCTTGATCATTCTAGGAACAAATGCTACATTTTTTCTTTTTACAGAAGTGATTTAGAGGTTTTAACAGAGTAGGCAGCTTTTATTAGCTATTTAAAATACACATGGTGTGCACTGACGCCAAGTGGTGGCAAAGCTCCATCAACTGACTCATTAAAGCTGCGTCAAACTTTATCTTGTGCTTTCAAGGAGACAAGCTTTCTTGTAATCTTTAACAAGAACCTTTTAAAAGTGGTCTTGATCAATATTTCAGGTTTCATGAAGGTCTTTCTTCAGTTGTTTTCTTTACTAATGTTCAGTCCAGTACCCGAGCAATTTCATAGGAATATGTTTTTTTATGATTAAGTCAAAAGCTCCTAAACTCAAAGGATAAATCAGACACATCAGCAAACAAAAACATAATCAATATCAAAATCATAATCAATTAATCACGATCAGCAAATAGTGAGTAGAAAAAGTAGCATAAGTCCAAAACAAAACAAAAAAACTTTGAGAGACCTCCATAAAACCCAAAGAACTGCTGATCAAAAGAATATAATAAAGTTTGTATAAAGAACCATTGATAACAGCCACACTCAGGAAAAAGACCTAAAAGATTAACATACCTCATCAATAGACTTGATAAAAGTTTTGATCTGGATTTCACCTGGTCTTCCATCAATCATTTGTCGTCGAATCTAACAGTAAAAACACAAAACAGTTCAGTTCAGACACTGAGGACTGATGCTGTGCGGCAGATTTAATAAAAAAATCAAACAAACTGAAATTAGGGTTAGATTAATTAGAATAATTTTAGAATAATTTTCCCACTCCACCTCCTCTTTGTTGCTGTCCTCCACCTCCGCATCCAGGAAGTCCAGCGTCACCGGTTCAGGAAGGTTGACGAGCTGAGAGGAGTGGAGCGAGGTTAAAGATGTAAGATCAGCAATTAAAAAACAAACAAAAAGTCAAACATGTAAACCGATGTAAACAAATCACCTTTGGCTGAAGGTTTGGATGAAGGAGCAGATAACCATTTGGATCGATTGCAAATATGTATCCATTGGCTCCGAGCTGCTCCAGACACAAAAAGAGAGGAGAAAACATATTGATCTGCTCTGACTGACACGTCAGCAAGACAAATGAAGAAAACAATGTGTGCGTACATTATAACGTGGCGTGAGGCGTTTGATCTCATCTAGATGCACGTCCACTCCCATGACGCCTAAAATCAGCTGATTCTAGAAAAACAATGAGGAAAACTGTAAAAATAGCTCAAATGAACTGCCATGTTTAAGAGAATGAAGCTGATTTTTTGTTTAAATAATAATAATAATAATAATAATAATAATAATAATAATAATAATAATAATAATAGAAAAAATAAAACATCTCTACTTGTGAGTTTCCGTTCATGGTGAGGTTAAAAACAGGCATAGTTCCGGTCACGACCAGGCCAAGACCCTGCAAAGATTGTTGTTTTGTAAAAAAAAAAAAAATCAAGAATGCATTTAATTCTTCTTCACCGTGTTCATCCCTCCAGAGTCTCACCAAAGCGTCCTGATACACATTAGTCCACTGAACCTGCTTGGCCTCAGTGCCCGCCAGAACCATGGGGCGACCCAGCACGTCCAGGTACTCCTGAGCAAATGCAGAAACACAAAACGTGACCGTCCGCAGCTTCAAAACAACCATCATCATCAGGTAACACAGAGAATGGGCGTGCCAAAAAAAGGAGCTGTGATGCGTTTCCAGAGAGGGGATGAGTGCAGCAAGGAGAACTGAAAAGAGTGAGGGGAGAATCAGCTGTGTTAGAAGAACCAGACAAACCCACCTGGGTGTTAATCCTTATAGCACAGATGGAACGGATCTCAAAATAGTAACCTGGCGAGCGAAGCAGAAAAAGAATGTTTTAAAAAAGAAAAAAGGGGGAAAAAGAGAGAAAAGAAACAGAGCGCATGAGTGAGAGCAGAGAAAATACATGAGGGACCCTTATAAATATTCCCGATTTGAGGGAAGAATGTTTCTAAAACAGTGAGTCAGACACTTAAATCTCACAGACAACAAGGCCGAAGAGGACGGAGCTTTAAATGTCAGCTCCTGCATGTGCTCAGTCTGAACCATCAGCTGGAGGGGGCAGAGCTGTTAAAGGTTGGCTCTAAATCCAACAGGATTTGTTTAATTCAGTCTAATAAAAAAACAATTTGCTATTAATGTGATACATACTTCCGGTGAGAAAAGAAAAATCATTATTAAAAGCCAGATGAGAGGAACACTCTGCTGGCACCTAATGACTACCATTTTTGTAGTTTGTTTTGTTTCTGTCTTCCCTAATTTGAAAACTAATCGAGATAAATTTCCACCTAGCTAAGCGAAGCGAGTGTGTGATCTAGTATCTAATTGTAAAAGATGCAGCAAGTTACAGCAGAGCAGAACAAGCCTCCCACTGATCCATTATAGCAACAATTAGTCATTAAAAAGCAGAATAGAAACTGATTCATGCTCTTCTATTTATTACAAAAATCATTTATAAAACCAAAACTAGGGAGATCAAGAAGATAAAAATATTTGCCTACATTTTTGCCTATTTACCTACCCTTTTTACCACACAATCACCCAGTGTACAACTACTGTACATAAACTGTATATATTATTGTATATAATCCACAGACTCTAATGTTCATGTATTATGCTATTGTGCTTCCATCACTGTGTATATTGTATGTATGTGTATTGGAGACACATCATCTGGCGGAAACAAATTCCTTGTAACTTGGCCAATAAAGCTGATTTTGATTCTGATTTGCCAACTTGTTTAATAACTCTTGAGTCTTTGGTGTGTAAAACAGTGAACAATGTATAAAATGCAGCTCACCTTTATTTGTGCATGCAATCCACTGTAAAGGGGTTACATCATAGTTATGTTGACCCACAGAAAAGGTAAATACTCTGACCTTGGTGAAGAGGAACACAAACAAAAGGTAAATATGAGACAGATACAACATGTCCTGTTTCTGTGCAGAATAATAATAATTTTTTTAGAAAATCATAAAACCGACTGTTTTATTGGGCCAGTTGTACTGCATGAAGACATCCTGTGCTCGGTCCTCTCCTCCGTCAGTAAACAGCATGATTATTTTATTGCAGTTAGCCCGCGGGACATTTGTCTTCTGAAAAACACAGGATTATGTGTGCATGGAAGGTCACCTCAGTAACTATGTTCGTGATTTAAACCCCAGTCAAAGTAAATCAGTGGGTCACTCACATTTAGCAGCTGGTTAAAAGCAAAATGAAAGCCAGACTTGTAGTCTGTGGTTCCTTTAGCCTGCATCTGCTGCACAGCCTCCTTAAAAATCTTTTTGTTTCGCACGTTAGCTTGGACGAGATGTTTGAAGCAAGGAACCACGGCTTCGGCCTTCTCGTTAAACTGAAACACAGAATGAGAGATGAAGCCGTGAGAACACACGAAGCACGGTGAAGAGCCACAGATCAGGAGGTGGATCGAGACACCAACCCTGGCTACGTTTATGTAGTCATCGTCAGATAAAGTGTCCAGCATTTCCATCACTGACGCTTTGATCAGTTTGAGGGTGAGTCCACTGACGCTGCCGCTCCTGAGGGAAGGGAGTCAGTGGACAGGTTTTAATGACACTCAGAAAGCACTCATTGGACATTTATTTACAGCTGGTTAATATTTTAAATCAACTCAGTTCAAAATGGCCACCACGGCAAATTAACCTTATAAATCCAAACATGTCTATACCTGAGTAAGAGTCATCCACAACACTCACTCTGGTGCAATCATACATAACAATGTTTTTGTTTTTTTTACCTAAACATATCTTAGTTTAAAACTTAGACATGGATGGTGCAGGTGATGTTTCCTTCAAGGAAACTTTTAATTATCTAATGATGTCATCTGGTTCAGATGGCTCAGTAGGTGAATAAACAAGTTTTACTTTAAGTTTGGAAAAGAAAAAATAAAAGAAAGGTAGTTCCCACCATCAACCAGTCATTAATACTAAACCTGCATGCACGTTTTTCTCAACATGGAGTAAAAATATTTTGCACAAAAGGTTTTAAGCTTTTATTTCTCTTGTTCCTCATTTAATATTTGTGCATGTGATGAGGAGGTTTTTTTTGTGCACTGTGAAAAATTACTTACACATCAACCAGGATGACCATGTCTTTGGGGGATGATGCCCCCTGGATGTACCTGTAATAAGAACAGAAAAAAAGGTCCTTTAAATCTGTTTAACGCATCAAAATGATTTTAAAGCACCACGGCGTACCAGGGCCTCCTCCTGACGTCATACAGGTCAATTTTATCAGGGGCTTTCCAAGGTGTGGCTGCAGACAAATAAACAGAATCGAGTTTTAAGACGGATCAGGTAACAGGTAACACATCTCACTTCATTTGTCACATTTGTTGGCGAACACAGAGGCAGGTGTAAAACCCTAACCTGGGTAGTAGCGAGTGACTCCTGTCGCGCTCCCAAACGCCTGCCACAGCAGGGACGGATCCTCCCGACTGTTCTCCATGAACACTCTCTCCAAGGCCTGCGTCCAGTTTAGCTCATTCAGAATGACCGTGGCTAAAAAAAGAGACGACTTTAATGTGAGTGCTGCCCAAACACACGGGAAATATTTACATCTTTCTACATCTAAGCCACCTTAGAGGCAGGGTGGGGGTGTTTTCTAGTGAGGTTGAGTTAACATCCACCAACTGAGCCACCGTGCCGCCAGGTAATAAATATAAAGGTGATCATATAAAACTACAACAAGAAGAGTTTGTAATGTTTTAAAACCAATTTTAAAAATCTATGAAATGTTAGAATTTAATTTAAAAAGATCAGGGCCATTGAAATTAAAACCTTACAGTACAAAACAAAATGATGTTTACTATAAGAATAATACATTAGAAGCACATCTTTCCTGACTCTTGAAAAATGACATAATTGGAGCACGACTTGCCTCCTTTATAGATATCTGTTGGGATCTGAACAGCTGTGTGGGAAAAGTTGACGCTGTTTTTGAAGTTTGGGTCGTACACAAAGTCCAGCTTGAGCTGCGAGGGATTATCCATCTCCACTTCTCCATCAATGGAGTTCTGCCAGAACGAGTCAGCGCACAAATAATACACATTACTCTTTACTTTACACGGACGGAAATACATAAAATATGGAAAACTAGTAGTTGAATCAGATTTATTTTTTTCTCTCACTCACATAATCCAGCTCTGCTTTAGAGTCGTAGTAAGCCATGTCCAGCTCCTGGAGGGAAACAGATGGAGGCATGAGGAGGCAGCACTGAGGACCAGAGCTAACGTGCAGCTGGTAATTGAGTCTCTGGACTCAGAGAGCAATTAGGATGTGTTTGTATGTATTAAAGATAATCATTTTAAACATACAATACACCAATTAGAAACTAAATTTTGAAGCAGGAGGTGAAGAGTTGCAGGAAAAAACAAATAAATATAAGCACTTTTACTTTAAAGCTTGCATATCACCCACCAGCTTGCACATCAAAATTCTAAACAAATATTTTGCATCGTTTGTTAGTGTTTAAAGTAGGTCCAGTGGATTACTCACAGCTTCAACCACACCTATTTTTTTAGCTCAATACCTGTTAAAATGTCTGGGTTAAAGTCATTTCTGTGTTTGCTGCCATCTATGTAAACAAATCAGTTTTCCATCCTTTCTGTAATTGCAGTGTTTGGCTGTTATGTGAGGATGCTAATGAAGAAGAAAATTTTGTGAAAGTGGGAAGAGAACCAAAATCTGTTGTGGCTTTCCAAACAACACGCCAAGAGCTTTACATGAATGTCTGAGTAACACTTTGTTAGTATCTACAAAAACATCTAAACTAATATGAGCTTTTAATCTGTTTAATTAATTCAAAATTACAAATTCACTGGTTTGCATCAGAAAATGATCCATCACAGCTCTGCGGCTACTTTTCTGACAAAAAAAGACTATTTGTCGACCATTAATAGTGGACTCTACATTAATCTGGCAATATATTAAAGTTTAATCTAACAGTTTCCAATAAATAAAATTTAAAAGTCATCACAGCATAAAACTAAGATTTAAACTTGTAGTTTCTCACAATAACAGATAAAATCCACAAAAAATGTTAAGGTATAAACTTTAGAGAAGAGGGAAAGTAGCAATATAATTTTAGTGTATTTGTAAAGTTGTAACTACCAAATGGCGTATTGTTCAGCTGCGTCTTTTGCTCAGATCTGACATGTTATGATTCAGTAGACAGGCTGTGAGGCTTGTGTGGAGCATCGCCATCTGTTAGTCTTTAGTTTTTGAAGAGGCCTAACAAACTTCAGCAGAACGTGTGACATCTCTACTCAGAGGTGTTCCTATTTCTGGAGTTTTCTGATCACTGAATGATGTCATCAGTCAACTCCTCAGCCGGTTTTATCATTTACCAAAACCCAAGATGGTCTTGGTCTGCTGTCTGCCGTCATGGGACTAAAACCAGCCTCTCCTTTATGCTTCATGGGGTTTGTCTTTGAAAATATTCTGCTGCAATCACTCATTCACCTTTAACCATATGACGCAGCTCATGCACCGGGAGCAATGTGCATACTGTGACAACTGAAGCAAAGATTTTTTTATGGAATGATTTTATTCATTTTATATACAGCATATATTAATTTAATATACTATATTGTTGTGATTTGGAAAATACTGTATTTTTAGGGTTATGTTTTATGGGATATACTTTGTTAAAATTCTGGGAAATGTGTGATTTTCTTTGTTATTGTTGCTGCTGTGGCTTGGTTTTTAATTTTGTTTTCAATTGGGCTTTTATTTCAGCAGATCGTTCTATATCAAATACCAAAAAAAGACCAAAATCTTTTATTTGAAACACTGAAGGTAAAAACATTATAGAAATAGAACTGGGATAGACTAAAATGTGATTTCTGTGCATGCACTTCAAATGCAGAAAATGTAAATAAGTTATTTACTCGTTTACCTTGATGCCATCCTGCCATAGATGCTCTCGCTGGAGCCTTTCTGCTTCACTGGCTAACCTCTGCAGGTTGTAAACACACACATAATCACAATGACATGTCTGAGAGTTTCAGACAGAAATTACAAAGTGCCACAGGAAGGTTTGCAGTACATCTCAACAAGTTTGTTACAAACAGTAAGAATATGATTAAATAACAAAAAATACTGTCTGATGAAGAGAAACACAACAGATAAATATGATGCAACACAGACTAATGTAAGATGAATGGATGGATGGATGGATGGATGGATGGATGGATGGATGAATGGATAATAGATGAACAGAAGGATGGATGGATGGAGGGATGGATGGATGGATGGATAATAGATGAACAGAATGATGGATGGATGGATGGATGGATAATGAGGCATTCAGCAGCTTCTTCAGCTGATTGGTTGGATTCTCCTCTGCAGCTGCAGAGGATCAGAGTGATCAGCAC
>JARVGW010000682.1:16796521-16813568 GCA_031762495.1 Anablepsoides rubrolineatus
TATTGGTCTCCGTCTCCTGTTTATCTCTCAGCTGCTCACCTTTGACTCCTCCCCGATCTTGTCAGTATGCATCAGCCCGACGAAATGTCAAAGAGCAGTTCGAGGGATGAACAGGATGCGAGACTATCCGAGCATCAGAACATAATCCAAAGACTATGTCTTATATGACTCCTCCCCGATCTTGTCAGATAATAGATGAACAGATGGATGGATGGATGGATGGATGGATGGATGGATGGATGATGGATAAACAGATGGATGGATGGATGGAGGGATAAACAGATGGATGGATAGATAAATAGATGGATGGATGGATGGATAAACGGATGGATGGATGGATTGAGGGATGGAGGGATGGATGGATAAACAGATGGATGGATGGATGGATGGATGGATGATGGATAAACAGATGGATGAATGGATGGATAAACAGATGGATGAATGGATGGATAAACAGATGGATGGATGGATAGATGGATAAACAGATGGATGGATGGATGGATAAACAGATGGATGGATGGATGGATGGATGGATGGATAAACAGATGGATGGATGGATGGATAAACAGATGGATGGATGGATGGATAAACAGATGGATGGATGGATGGATGGATAAACAGATGGATGGATGGATGGATAAACAGATGGATGAATGGATGGATAAACAGATGGATGGATGGATAAACAGATGGATGAATGGATGGATAAACAGATGGATGAATGGATGGATAAACAGATGGATGGATGGATCAGGAGACACAAACTTACATCGAGGGCTTTGCGTTTCTTTGCCAGCAGTTTTTCGATGTCTAAGGCCACCTTCTCCACAATCCTACGAGGCTGATTCTTCACCAGACTAAACCGTCGCCTCTCTTCATTGTAAATCTGTTCATTTTGAAACAGTGATTTTAGTTTCTGCAAAGTACTGTTCCACAGAATCCTTCATTTCTGAAGACAATTTGAGCTATTTTAGTCATTCTTATAGCAAAATGCTCAGCTCATTTAGCAGATGGGTGCTGTGACTTTTGGGTTTTGTATCATTTATACTTTTAAAATACTTTTTCCAACAGAATTAAATTGAGATTTTATCCTTTTTTTTCAAAAACATTATTCTCTTTTAATCTTACTGCAGTTTTGCCTTCTTTTACTACTTTTATCTTCTGGCTATTTTGCTACTTTTTATTTTTAGCAAACCTTTTGATGCTCTTAGCATTTTGCTGTTTTTAACTACATTTTTTCTACTTTTGTCTTTTAGATACTATTTAGCCTATTTTAGCTTCAACAACTAAGTTTCAGCTTGTTTAACTAATTTCTTTTCAGTCACTTGACCATTACAAAATATTTTTTTTGTGTTTGTTTGTATTTTTGCTTGTTTTTGAACAAACATCACCTTTACCTGAACACCCACTCAGAATCCAGGAGACCCACCAGCATCAAATAAAAGAGACAAGATATTAACAGCATCTCTCCATATGTGTTGCATGTTTGAGGTCATCAGACTCTCATCCTCACAAGCAAAAATGTCAGATAGAAGATGCCAAGAAGCCATGCGAGGAGACGAGGAGGGGGATATGAGTATATTTGGCATTCTGCGTGACAGCTTTCGTCCTGTGTACAAATTCTGGGAGTGAACTTCAAGACATTCCTCAGTTTGTGGGCTGACCAGATGCTTTACTGGGCCGTGACACGCAGATGGGAACATGCAGTAATGAACAGGGTGATTTTGTGAACTGTGTGCCATCTGGGGGGAAAATTCTGTTCTGCGTTGATCATATTCAGAATGAAGGCGTGCCACTGAAGGGTGGATGGAACGAAGATTAAATTTAGGATTATAATAACAGGCTGTCAATCCAACACTTGAACTCCTACAAGGTGACACTGATGGAGCAGAAACCAGCAGACTCTGCTTTCAATTCTGCTCCAAACTTTAACTTTAAAAGATTTGCTATTTGGTTCTTTGATCTTGTCACCGTCAAAAAGTTTCATTGAACTGTGTTAAGTCAGTCCCCTCACCCAGAACCAATTTACTTAGTAAAACTTTACAAGAGGTAGAACTGCAGCCTCAAAACATACTGTAGCTCCTCACACTAAAAGCCCCCAACACAAGGTGGCAGTTCCTGAAGGAGGCCTCGGGGCAGACCCAGAGCTCACAGCTGGTTCAGGACTCCCTCTGAGAACCCACAAAACTCTGCTCCACTCCGGCTACCACTCAGCTACAGAAAATATCTGAACAGATGTACGGATATGACCTTTATTTTTGATTATTCAGAGTGTTGGGTCTAACTCAGTGGTTCTCAATTCCAGTCCTCAAGGACCACTATCCTGCATGTTTTAGTTGTTTCCCTGATCTTTAGCAGGTCTTTAAGTTCTGCAGAACCATGTCAATCAGTCATTCATTCAAATCAGGTGTGCCAAAGCAGGGAAACATTTAAAAACATGCAGGATAGTGGTCCTTGGGGACTGGAATTGAGAACCACTGGATCAGTCTACCAGATTCAAGATGGCCGCCACACTGAAAGGCTCAAACTCCGTCAGTTTAGCAGAGAATGAGTTCAAATTTGACACAGTAGTTAGCAAAAGTTTATAAAGTACATTTACTTGCAATATATAATTTTTTTTTAAGGATTTTATAAAAATCGTCACTTTTACTTTTATTTTGTTACATTCAAAACATAAAAATGATACTTTAAAATGTACAAATTGTACAAATTTGTACAAATGTACAAATTGAAATATGACGGGAACTCATCATGAAACGAGTTGTTTGTGTGCTCTAAAGAATGAAGTGTTGAATTTATTCGCCAAGTTATACCAACTGTTTCCACTAAACCAAATGAGTAACTGTAAAGCAGTTTACTCAATATGGCTCAGAGTGTGTCTAAAAGTACTTTTACATCTACTTTCCAGATTATTGTGAGCAGTGTGGTGACTTTTACTTATGTAGTCATTTTCAGTCCAGTCATTTTTACTATTACTTATTGTTTTTTGCAAGTACTTCATACACCTCTGGTAGTTAACCAGGACTGACACATCTTATAATAATCTTTAAGAGACTGTATAAAACTTACAAGGTTTGATGCAAACAGCTTCTCATCATGAGATGATCTGAATTTAAAACTCTGACATGAAAGGCGATGGACCTTCTACATTTATTCAAGCCTATATTTAAAAAAATTTAATCTATTTTGTTGGTTTAGCACTGATTAAATACATAAATGTCACAATATTATAAGGAATCAGCTTTATGTAAATGAGCTGTATACATTTGTCTCAAACTTTAGTTAACCCTGTAATCAGCAGATAAATTGGACAAAACTGCATGCTGTTCTCCTGAATTAGGACTAGTTAATTTGTGAACTGAACTTTAAGCTGTTTCACAGATCTGTTAGCACGACTGAGAGCTCCTTTAGCCTTTTGTTTATTTTGGAGACTCCAACTGGACATCCTGAAGATTCAATTTAGTTTTTTTACCCTCAAGTAAAACAAATAAAGAAAACTTTAAAAGTCCATCCACCATGTATGGGGGGGGAGGGGACTAGTGAGTGTCACATCAAGGCATTACTGCAGGCTGACCATCTGCTCTGTAATAACACAACAAAAAGGACACGTGTTGCCGCTCTCTGCTGAGGAGACGCCCCCACACATCTCTCCAGAGCTGAGCTCTGTGGCCCCCCACAGACTAGCTCTCCACCTGGTCAGGGGTTATATGGGACATGTATCGGAGGTGGATGTTAAAGGAAGATTGGAGCTGAAAAACACAAAAATGATTATACTAACACTTATTTGTGGTAATGAGTGACAAACTCATCAATCTAAAATGAGCCACACAATCTTACAACTGAGGATGGCGTGTGTATTTAATGTGTAAATGAAACTAAAGCACCTTGAAGGAATGCATATCACCCAACTCTTTGTAAGTCTTAAGAGGAAATCTTGCAGAATCTGTTTGAGGATGACTCTCAACTATCACTAATTTAGCTCAATCTGTAAAACTGGCAGAGGTGCATAGCTAGTTACAGTTACTTGAGTAATGTTTTGGAATAAATGTACTTTTAGTAGTAGTTTTAGTTTTACTACATCCTTATTTTTACTTTGCTTGGATAATACTATTATGAAGTATCGCTACTCTTATTTGAGTAAAATTTCTGATTACTCTACCCTGCATAATTCTATTTACTGCTTTAAAGCAGAAATGCACCAGAGAAACACACACCTACAGTTTATGTTGAAGTGAGACGTCTTGTTTGTACACAAGCTTTGTTGTTCTAACACTATTTTCCATCTGCTGAGCCTGCTGAGACATTTGGAGGTCATGTAAATAAATGGTAAACAGTAGATATAGTCACTGGAAGTACTTACAGTATATAACAAATTCTGCATAATAAGTTTGGCTGGAATTTATTTTGTAATTATGTTATTTACAGGGTTGATAGCATAAAAATATCATGAACCTGAATACACCCCCACAAACACACACACTCATAATTCCATCTTCTGTCTGCATAAACATTGATAACCAGCATATTACTACAAAATAAATCAAATTAAAGACAGATTTATTTTCATTTTCAACATTTTAGTCTTGAAAACAGCAGAATTTGCCCTTAATTCTTTATTATTTGTCTGATGACATCATTTTTAAATATTAAATTACATGTGACAATCAGTCACTTTCTACAAAATACTTTTTTACTTTTGAGTAATTTCTTGGAAGTTTAATTTTTGCAACATATATTGAAGTAGTGCTAATGATACAGAGAAGTAAACACACAAACATGATGAAAAACTTATTGCCCCCTTTACCTTTCAGCAATAGACCATATTAAACAAAATATCAGCTAAAAACATCAGCAAAAATTAAAAGCAATGAGAGCGAGAGCTTTTTGTCCATCTTAAAGAAACATGTTATTGACTGTTTATGCAATATGTCTTAGAAAATCATTAAAAATATATATAAATAAATAAGGAGGCAGACTGTATTTGTTGTTTTCTTTTTTTTTTTAATGCAGCTATTTAGCTCCGGCTCAGGAACTTAATGGATTCGCAGCTATTTAGCGAGCTGACCTTTCTGCTCGATGCGTTCCTTATTGAGTTTATGCTGCAGTATAATGAGTAAGAATCCAAAGCACACACTCACCCCTTTCAGCTGCTGAGCTCCAGTGATGTGCTGAAAGACTCTGTCAATCTCCTGCTCAATCCGCCGGGCCCAGTGCATTATCCTGCAGATAAACATCACAGGCTGATTGTCACACAACACAAAACACATGAATGGGATACATGTGTGCGTTTGTGGGTGTGTTTCACGGAAATGAAATGTGATGTATCAGAAGAGACAGTTAATCGTTCGTGAACTGAAACCCATATTTTAGACAAAGTGCCTCATTTATCACGAGCTAAAATGTGTAAACACATTCAAAGAGTGTATACAAAAATACAAAGCGCTTGCATGACTTTGCTGAAATTTGCTGGAGAAGCAAACGTTTAAGCTAAAACAAGCTAAATTTTAAAAGAAGCAAAAAAGTTGAAAAGCCAGCTAAAACCTACAGCTAGAAGCAGCAGAAAGGGTTGTAAAAGGGATTTAAAGTGCACAAAAACTCACTAAGAAATAAATATAGAACCCTCTTTTCAGGAATCTAAAATAGATGATGTTTGAATTTATCAACAAGCATCCATGTGAAACTGAAAAACCAAGGGCAAAATGTCTTAATGTCACAAAAGTAAACACTGAAACTGAAATAAATACTTATAAAAGATGGAAGGAAGTTCTGAAAGCTCAACCATCAGGGCAACACTCGTGCAATAAAACCTGAGAGAAATTTCTCATTAAAAGCCTCCTGACAGCTCAGAGGTCTGAAAAACCTTCCCTGACATCATATGTGAAATCAACCAGCCTGTAAAAAAAAATAAAACATTTTTTTACCTGTGACTCACTGAGGGCAATGTGACATCTATGTCTGGATTTTATTACCAGCACAGCAGTGAGGAATATGTTATTTTGGTGACCTATAGTTATAGAAATGCTTTTCTTTTTCTCTGGGACAAAGTCAACAACTTTGATGGAGGTTTGATACCCTTTAATCAGCCATTAATTGAAAAGAAAATGGATTGTGGTTGATAAAAAGGGGGACATAACTTAGGGCCTCCATGTACAGAGGTAACTCTTTCCAAGATCCAGCAATTAATGATGACTGAATGAACTGCTGACTGTCACATCAAGGCATTACAGCAGTCTGAATATCTCCTTTAAAGAATGCATATTACCCATCTTTTCATGCTAAAGATCACACAACAGCATATTTCATCTAAATAGCTAAATAAATGCTGGAAAATCACCAAGACATAAACATTTGTTGCACAGTACTGATATTTTATGACCTTGTCGTTTTCTGCAGAGAACTGAATGATGTGGCAGCAGATTGTTCAAAATGCTGAAACTGAACTAAAATTAGCTAAATGGTAGATAAAAGCTAAAATTAGCTGAACTAAATTAAAAGCTCAAATTTTCTCAACTGTAGCTAAAAGTGAAAATTAGCATAACCGTGGCTAAAAAGTGTAACTAAAAGCTAAAGTTTGGAAAAACAGCTAACAAAGCTAAATTCAACAAAACCAAATCCTAAATTTAGCAAGAGTAGACTAAATAATAGTAAAGTGCAAAGCTAACCATGATAAGTCTGAAGAAAGAGCTTGTTAATACAGAGGAGGACATTTTTTTAAATAATTGAAAAGATATCAATGTATTTCTAGTAATAATTTTATCTTAAAGTTTAAAATTTTAAGAAATAATGTCATACTATTTTGAAAAGTAAAAATTAAGTTATAGCACACTCTTGATGCTTTAACAAATAAATTGGTAAAATAGGACAAAGTCTGAGGAAGTGTTGCAAAAACAACGTGTACCAACGTGCTGACTCAGCATTCACACAATTAGGACCAAAGAAATGTCTGGAGCCACGTAGCTTAGACTCTTACAACACGTTTTCTTTTAAGACTGAAACTTGTGAGAATTCCACCCTCAACTCAACCTGACCACCATTTTTTTTTGAAGCCCTTCTGGGAGCATCCTGACAAGCTGCATCACATCTTGGTCTAACAGCTGCAGTGTAGCTGACAGGGAGGCTCTGCAGCATGTGGTGAGAATGGCTGAGAGATTCATCAGAGTCTCACTCGCCTCCTTGGAGACCATTTTCAAGAAGAGATGAAAAAAAAAAAGCCCTCAGTAAAGTGGGAGACCTCTCTCATCCTGCCCATGAGCTGCTTAATCTCCTGCCATCCGAAAGAAGAGATCCCCATCAAATCAAGAACAACCAGAATGAGCAACAGCTTCGTTCCTCTGGCAAGAAGACAACTAACTCCTAATAATAATCTGAAATGAAATGGTTACTGCTTCTGTTTCTCAAAGTTCAAGCCAAATAAATGTTGAGTTTGTTTGTCTGTAACAAAATAGCTCCTGAATCCCTGGACGGATTTTAATAAAACTTTCTGAAAGCAAACATTGGATTGACATGTAGCTACTTAATTTTGGAAGTCAAACCAATTCAAGATGGCCGTCAGCACCAACTGACTTTAGAAAACAAAAAGTGGCTATAATTCAGTCACTTGTACAGGTATTGAGCTAAAATGTTATGCTTTAGAAGCTGTCAGTTATTCACAATACATGCTACAGGGTGAGTCAAAAGTCACAGGACACCCTTTGATTTCCAAAAGAAAAGGAACAATGACATCTGAATACCCCAGCAAGTAATGGGTGAAGGGACCTATTTTCAGAAAAAGTTGTCAGTGATCCTATATAGTGACTTTCAAGATGGCAGCCATGTTCTGGACATTCGGGGATGGGCAACTGGTGGCCCACGGGCCACGTCCAAACCCCCGATGATCCCCAACAAGCACACAAAGCCATAAATAAATAAATACATAAAACTAAAAGATTAAAAATAAGTTTGTATTTTGGGAGGTAGAATAATTGCTCACAGAATTTCAAGGCAAACCTTTGTGTCTAGTCTGCTTAGACGCTTTCTGCCATGAAAGATTTTAACATAGGTTGCCACTACAACATGTTGCACAAAGCTAAATATGAGGAGTTTACTAAAGTCGTACATAAACAACGGTGACTTTTTACCAGAACCATGCAGGAGTCTGCACTCAGATGTCACTGAAGTTCAGCACAAGTAAGTGTTTATTTTTTTTAGTTTGCGTCAAATATTTTGCATTCATGTTTATTCAACAAAAGTACAACTGTTATATGGAAGCAGACAGACAGACAGACAGACAGACAGACAGACAGACAGACAGACAGTCAACAAAAATCTGTGACTTCTGACTCACCTTGTATAGCACTAAAAGATTGTATGAGATCAAGCAAATTATCACAATATAGCATGAGAATGAGAATTGATTTTTTAAAATAGTTTGACCAAACTGACTAAAGCTCTGTCATTTCTCAACAAGAGTTTAGTTATAAATGAAAGGTAACAAGTGAGATGTATTCCATCAAGGTAGGTCGTACAAAATCTAAATCTACACCTAGAGATGAGCTTGTTCATGATTCTAACTATTTCTGTTTTCTGTCCTGAGATTTCTGTATAAATACAGTACACCATTCCTTAACTAAACTAGAATTAAATGTGCAGAATATCTTTGTATTTGCTTAACAATGGCATATTTCACCTAAATAAGTGCTGGAGGATCATCAAACCCTAATCTGCAATATCAAAGCAAGCAACCCACTCATTTTTACACATCAAATCAGAACAAAAGTCCCTGCCTGCCGTGTAAGAATGAACGTTTTTTTATTTTCTCCAACACCATGTTGAGGTGTGAGCTGTAAAGAACTAGATGTGCTCAAAATGAAACCAGACAACATATATCATTATGCTCCAGGTTTCATTTCATGGCCATACATTCACAACAGAAAACACATATGGATGATATACTGTATGATGCTGCAACATAAAAAACATCCATTTCACTCAGTTCAACGACATTTTAAAGCCATTTGAACCTTCATCCTCCTGGCTGAGGACCGAACACGTTTTAGCTTTCTACCTGTATTAGCTCAACCAGGAAATGCAGCTTAATGCCCAGAAAATCCTTCTTGGATGCTGTAAGTGCCCAGCGAGTGGATTCATTATCAGTAAGACAGCTCGGAGCAGAGTTACGAGACAGCGCCGCAGATTAAAGCTTTGTCGAGCTTGTTCCTGCTGTCAGATGAGCCACAAATCTTCACTCGGCTGCCCGGTCTCACAGAAAGATGCAGCTTTTTTGGATGTTCCAAAAGCATTCCTTCACTGGTTTGACTCTAGTGGAGCTGGAGAAAAAAAGAAACAGCTCAGAGCTGACAAAGAAAAGCCAGCTTCTGGGACGGTGTTCTTTACTTTCATCTTCTTTTTGAAGATGGATTCAGGGTTTCAAAAAAGACAGATCAACAGTGTGAAAACTAAATGAGTGACATTCTTTAAACTCAATACTGTCACATACAATAAGGTTGATTTGAAGAAACAGCTGTTTTATGTGTTTCTGCTTAAGAGTGTCTGCAGCAGGTAAGATACTGATAGCTACTTTGGAGAATTCCCCATGGGTAAAAAAAGAAAAAGACTTTAGAAGAGCTGAGCATAAAGAAACATCTGCAAAACTGAATGAACTGAAAGAACACTAAAGAGAATATCTTTCAAAATGTGAAAGATAAATAAGGTCATGCAGCAGAACATTTCTTTTCTAAAATTATTAGTAGGACTTCATTTTTATACACTCATGCAGCTTTTGTTTTTTTGTGAAAAAATAAAATTTATGACTCAATTTGTTTGTTTGAGATCACATTTATCTCATTTCACCCTGAACGGAAAAGTCTTTGGTGCCAGCCGCCATGAAAGGCAATTATATGACTGCCTATGAGCATGTGCACACATGTTTGCTTGTCTGTCTGTTAGCAAAATATCTCATGAATCCTAAGACAGATTGAAATGAAATAGTCAGTGAGGAATCATTGGTTGTAAATCTACAAATGATCAACTTTTGGAGTGAACCTGATACAAACTGGCTGCTGCAGCTAATTGGCTCGAGCAAACAGAAAAATGGCTTTACCTCATCCATTTTTGCAGCTTTTTGGCTAAAATTTAGTTTGGAGCTGAGCTGAGAGTTATTACTAACATTTAATCTGTTTACTAACAGATCACGCAAGATCCTTGTTTAAAACTTTGCCAATAAATTGATAGGTGAAATGCATTTATTCATGTGTTTTTCCTGTTATTCAAAACTAATAATTGCTATGATATATTGTTAGATTTATTACACTTTCACAGGAACGTCTTGAGAATCTGAAAAGGAATATTTGCAGTCAGACATATGGATTTCGTTTTTTTTAGTTCTTAAACTTACCCTAATGGGTTGTTTCACTAAAATGTGAAAACATCCTGTTTTTTTATAATCCGAGGAATTTGATGCATCACTGAATGCATCCTCACAGATTTCTGTGACTACATCAGGTTTATTTTATGTCCAGAGCCAACAAAAAAGCAGCTCCAACTTGAGCAGAAGCACAAACTTAACGTTTTTTTTTTTTTTTTTTTGTCTTTGCACTCTATTTTCTCTCCTCTCGAGCCCTGTGTGACGTCAGAAAACTCATATGCACCAGAGAGTAGCTGCTCATCCTGCTTTATTCTTAAACTGGTATATATCTAAAAAAAAAACAGAAAGAAAAGAAAAAAAGACAGAAAGGCGTAATAAGATGTGACCCATCTTCCAGCAGCGAGAGCCGGAGTTTGAGAGGGAGGAGAGGCAGAAGTGTAGGTGGAAGTTGAAGGCAGAAGAGGCTCAAACAGAAACACTGTCAACATATTCTTACATTTTATTACACCGCAAGCCTTTTATGTTCAAGCTACTCATTTTAAATAAATAAATCCCTGTTTTCAACTCTGCCTAAGTCACAACTGATAACTGTTAATAACTATTAGACAAGACATCACTTCATAATGACCAGAATTTCACTAGGCTAAATGACAAATTGCTTATGACTAAACAAAATATAATAAAAAGAAAGTGAATTTATTTTAACTTTCTTTAGTGACTCAATGAAGCTAATCTGATCTAGAAGACAACAAAATACAACACTGGCTTAAAAAACATCTGAAAAGATAGAGGAATAAAAATAAGCAACTGCAGGAAAAACAAGTCCCTTCAAATTCATGACTTCTTTAAAGTTAGCGAGGTGTTTTATTGGAGGATTGTAAAGAGGCTTACAGCAGAGGAATCTCAGAGATATTCACTAGGATTTCCAAGCTGGAGGAGTCTAATGAGGAGGGTTCAGTGCCTGAGGCGAAAAAAAAAAAAAAAAAAAAGAATCCAAGAAAGAACAACCTCTAAAAGTTAAAACCAAAGCGCTGCCTGACGCGTGAAGCTGATCTTATTTGAGTTGTTGTGCTGTTTGCATAATGTCGGTCACCGAACCGCAGGGTGATGCTGCTGGATGGTTGCTTTTATTTAAACTCAGCTTACCTTGAGATGACAACATTATGACCTCCTGGTCAGTCGGGTTGTTTTATATGTCAGTAATAAGTGGTGTGTTTATCAGTTTGGCTGATTCTCACATAGAAAGTCAGAAGACAATGTGTGCTGAGATGATTTGCGTGACTTTTGAGTCACAAATCACCCTCAAGCATCCTTGAGCTTCTGTGAGCAGGCGTAATAATGGTGCTTTAAAAAAGTAACTAAGAATAAATTACATTTGTAAAACTCTATTGCTCAAGTTTTACATTAATAAAGTTATTTTACTTCATTTTTATGCATGCTTTATGTAGAGCAATGAATTAAATGTGCACTAATTCACCACTGAACTAAAACTGATTTAAGAGGTTCAAAGTTCATCTGTCTTTGATGCATGATGCCGCTTTTAATGTGATGAAAAAGCAACAAAAGCCCAAAACCTTAATGAATAAATAAACAATTTTTTCTGTGTTTTCTGGGAAGTAAAATGCTATAAAAATCAAGCTATGAATAATTTATGAATGAACTCCACTGTGAAAACCTTCAGAGTAAATATAGAGAAGAAACCGTGGAGTCTAAATATAAAGTTCAACTATAGGGGACTTTGAGTTATTATGGATTTTTTAAATTTTATTTATTTTAATATATTCCACAGGTTGCTTTTCTAGGAGCCATCACTGAAAAGGTTCAGTAAGTGCAAACTTGAAGACTATTAAACACCTAAACACACACACTGTATCAATTACCATACCTTTTGTAATTTTACCAAACTGACATAAAGGCTACACATTTTTTTTTCCTAATAATCCAGTCAAAAAGCATGTCTGCTTTAAATACACAGCTGCTTATAAAAATCAGATTTTCGGCTACAACAGATTTCACAATAAATCATTTAGTTTTTGTGTTTGTATGGAATATAACATCTATTGAGTTGTTTATTGTATAATTATATTTATCATATAACATTCTGTTGTAATGTCATTTTCTATTGTATTATATGAGTCTCTTATCACACTTAGTTATATTAATTCATTGTATCCTATATATTAATCAATGATAGAAGTATTGCATTGTACTATTTTATTCTACTGTATTTTTCTGTATTCTATCGTGTCAAATCACACTTTTCTACCATTGTTCCCATCTATTTTAGCTGAATGTACTTTCACTCTGAGTTTATTTTACTGACACTGACTCGTCGCTGTATCTGTAAGCGGTACGTTGCAGTTCTTTAAAGTATCGACTTCATTTAGCTTTCATGAAGACACTCTGAGCATGAAGATACAGCATGTAGCTGTTTCAAAGCACTCAGCAGAAAAAAAAACAGCAGTAAGAAGGAGGTAGAGAAGCAGCGACTATAGCCTATTTCAAATAACCTCATTCATCATAACACACACACACACACACACACACCCCTGTGATTTACAGAGCCTCTTTCTAATTGGTAAATACACCTCAGATCTCCAGTTGTGATTGGCCAGGAAGCCTTCACTGTGAGCCCCGAAGATGAGTTGACCATCTGGCCTGTTCCTCTCTCCAGAGCAGGCTGCTTGCTGAGCCTGGAGGAGGGCCCAGATAACTGGGGACCAAAGCGAAGCGCCAGCTGTACTATAATGGGTTAAAGGTTAGGAATCAGGAAGTGATTTAAAACCAGAATATATTAACTACAGCTTTGCTTTCAGCAAGGACTGGAAAACCACATTCACAGAGCATTTTCATGGATTATTTGTTTACCAGGAAGCTTTTACCGCTCGCCACTATGTGCAAAAGATGATCATGTTCATGCTGACTTTGAGCGCTACACAGAATTAATTTTCTTGCTTGAAATGTTGCCAATAATTGTTGTCAGCTCTGGAAAATATCTCATAAACCACTGGATGGCCTTAAAGTTCTCATGAAATAATCATTTTACAACTGATTTTGAAATCAACCCAAGTCAAGATGGCTTCCAAAGTCAATTAACTTTATCCATCTATCAATCTTCTATACTGCTTATCCATAGTCAGACACATAATCCCTCCAGCAAGTCCCCCGGGACCTCCTACCAGTGAGTGGAACGAGCCCTCTAAAAGGAGGCATCCTGATCAGATACCCAAACCACCTGACTCTTTTCGATGTGTAGCAGCAGCTCTATTCTGAACCCTCATGGATGACGAAGCTCCTCACCCTATGAGCCAGGCCATTGTACAAAGGAAGCTCATTTCCACTGCTTGTATCTGAGATCTTGTTCTTTCGGTTATGATCCACGCCTTATGACCACAGTTGAGGGTTGGAACGCAGACAGACCAGCAAATCGAGACCTTTGCCTTTCAACTCATCTCTTCACCACAGCTGACCAAAGCAACATCCTCATTACTGAGAACGAGGCCCCAATTCATCGATCCCTCTCAATCCAGTCATCACGTCTGAACAAGACACCCACTCCACTTGAGGCAAGCTAATTAGCATTAGCCAACAAAAACAATGTCTGCAACTTTACAGATATTAGGCTCACATTTGGTAGCTGAGACTGATCTTTAACACAAGATCTTGCAATTCCACATAAGATCACATAAAACAATCTGAGTTGTGTCCAAAAATGCTATAGCTGTAATTTCCAGAATGAAAGGTGATGGGTGATTGTCGAGTTATTTTTTGCTTAAACTTGACTAAGCATTGGCATCAACAGAGGACGTTCCATTTATTTAGTTTTTTTCTTTGGTTACGGTTAATGATGAGTCATTGGTTGATAACAGAAACACAGAAATATGGCAGCTAAACAGTTTTATCGATATGAGAAAGTTCTTTGGAGCTCAAGCCCCGGCTGAAGACGTGGGTCCAGTGAACTGCTGTGAGCTAGCAATCAGCTTAGGTTTTAGATATAACGTCTTCCCCCCGGGGCTCGGACACTGGTGGTGGTGTGGAGGCCAGAGGGAAGGGGTAGCCAGGAAGAGCCTGAGATGAAGGTGGAGAAGGGGTGGAGGTGGGTTGAGCGAGTCTGGAGAGCCGACTGATTCTTGGGTGCTGGGCCTTTAGACCTGGATCCATGTGAGTTGATTGGTACGGTGAGGCAAGGATCTGATGCTGATTGACTGCAGCTGGGAGCACCTAGGCTTCATGTTTACATTAAATGCAAATGATTGTTTGAGTCAACAAATTGAAAGATGTGCAAAAGTACTGCATATTTTAAATTCATCGCTATGCACACAATCTTGTCAAAGGAGAAAAATGTAAAACCAAACAAATAAATTAATTTACAAAAAGATAATAAATACCAAAAGCATCTCTGGTTGCCAAACAGCTGCTGGCACTAAATAAACCTCTGTCTTTACCTGAAATCCAGGTAACCACACCTATTGCTTATGGCACTACACTGCCATCTTGTGTGCAAATAATGTAACTACTAAATTAAATCGAACACTGAATCACTCAAAACGCTGAATGAAAACAGTTATTTTTATGCAACATTACAGAGATATGCTCCTTCATACAACAATAGGCCTTTTATTTCCAATATAACTTGCAAAGACTTCAGGAAAACCTCCATCTTGTATTAAAGATAGCATATTTTTCTAATAGAGCACTTTGCTGTCAAGCTGCAGGTTTACTTAAGGTTCCTAGTGTTTCTAAAATGGAAGGCTGAACTTCCAGTTATCAGGCTCCTCTCGTCTGTGAAGCTGACATTCTGGCTATTTTTAATAGACTGAAGACTTTGCTTTTTAATAAATATACAGTCAGGCTTAGGTTTCCTGAGTTATCCTTTAGTTCTGCTGCTATTAGACTGCTGGAACACAAACTAACCACATTACCTCACTCTGCTGCTGTCTTTTCTGCCCATCCTGAGTCTGGTCTGGTTCTGCTTGAGGTTTCTTCCTGTTAAAAGAGAGTTTTTCCTCTCCACTGCTGCCAATGTGCTTCTCAAGATGGGAGATTGTGATGAAGTGAAGATTCAATGCAATCTGCTGGCTTCCTTACATTGTTGACTTTGTGTGTGCGTGTGTGTGTGTATGGGTTTTTCCTACAAAGTGGGGAAAATCTTCCCAAAAAAGCAGCGTCGTGGGGACCGAAGTGAATCGTAGGGACCAATGCCCGGTCCCCACGGGTCCAAATTCAAATTACGGGTGGGAGGTTATAGGACCAAGGTTTAGGTTAGTTTAGGGTCA
The DNA here is from genome assembly GCA_031762495.1 of Anablepsoides rubrolineatus. Classification (NCBI taxonomy): domain Eukaryota; kingdom Metazoa; phylum Chordata; class Actinopteri; order Cyprinodontiformes; family Rivulidae; genus Anablepsoides; species Anablepsoides rubrolineatus. The sequence goes on from JARVGW010000682.1 coordinate 16,812,140, forward strand.
TGTAAGTACATGTGAGGTATAGGGTAAACTGTCAGGGTTAGGCTATAAAGTCTAAAAAAAATGAATGAAAGTCAATGCACAGTTCCCATGGGGATATAACCAGACTTGTGTGTGTGTGTAGACGTGTCTTTGGTGACATATGAGGACAATTTTAAGACAAAACACCTACACGTGGGGACAACTGGTAAACCTAAGTCGAGTCCCTGTTTGATGTCAATGCCATTGGTGGGTGAGGGGTTCAGTTTAGGACCAAGATGTGAATTGAGTTTAGGGTCAGGTACCTGTGAGGTTAGTTTTTGGGTAAATGGTCAGGGTTAGGATATAAATTCTAAAAAGGAAAAGGAATGGAAGTCAATGGAAGGTCCCCACAGGGTTCAAGAACAAAATTGAGTGTGTGTGTGTGTATGTGTATGTGTAGTGCCCTAAGATGTTTGTTGTGACTTGGCGCTATATAAATGAACTGAACTGAAAACTGTCAGCATCACTAAATTGCATGAAAATTATGTTGTAATGCAAAACTGTAACGGTCAAACTAAAGTCTGCAGCCTTGAGGTACTATAACTCACATGAAATAAAAACCCATCTCCCAGATTTAACTGAGGGGTTTATTTTGAACTCTACAGTTCCAAGAATAGGTCCAAGATGTGTCAGAGAGCAGATCAATAGTGAATCATTAGACAGATGGTTCCAATTCTCCCTATGAAACTTGATAAAACAGACTTTTAGGGGGTTCTTCTGCCTGGAATTATGGGGTCTTGATTGCACACATCTCATAAATCTCAGCTGAGGACAACACCTACAGAGCCTGATCTCCACATGCACTGCGTGTACATTGATGTAATCGCCAACAAATTATGTAACAACAGGAGGGAGAAAGAAATGGGGGGAAAAAACTGAAGCTTGAGCCTAAAGTTGTCTCCCACCAGAACCCGGCTGCTGCGTTCAGTCTGGGTTACTTACGTGTATTGCTGGGGGAACGTGAGACCCTCCGCTCCAGGCCACGACGCGCTGAAAATCAGGAGGGTTTGGAGAGATATGAGGCTGAAGAGGCTGCGAGATCTTTTCCCTTTCGCCATTTTCCATAAAAGAAAGAAAAAATCTTCTCTGTGGATTTTCTGTGAATGAAGCGCTCCCGCGTGTCTCCCGTTTTTGTTTAATTATTTTTTATTATTATTATTTTAAAATATAATTATTCTGTAGTGAAGGTGGTCCGGGCTCAGTTTCCGCACCACTTCATATCGCTTTCAGCTGTCAAGTGAAGGCGGAGGAGGCAGGAATCAGCCGTGGAGGCATCGCGGACGGTGGGAGATGCACTAATGCAGCTGCCAAGACACTGCAGAGTCTCCCCTCCTGTTCCTACACACACACACACACACACACACACACACACACACACACACACACACACACACACACACACACACACACA
>JARVGW010000682.1:16813668-16850367 GCA_031762495.1 Anablepsoides rubrolineatus
CACACACACACACACACACACACACACACACACACACACACACACACACACACACACACACACACACACACAGGGAGGCGCGTCCACGACAATCTCACCCTCTCCCTCTCATCAGCAGCCAGGCGCGTTCACGCTCACCAGGCAACAGAGGAGCAGAAAAAAAAAAATCCAGTTTGGGTTTATTTATTTCTGTAGACACGTGGGATTTATCAGTGCCATATTTTTTTATGAGCAACATTTAATAACGATTAAAGGTTTTGTGATTTGAAAACAACAAGTTTTTATTCCTTATAGAATTAAGCAACAACTCAGAAGTTTCAGTCAAATATTGTAACAAATTTATTATTTGGGGATCACTTTATGGTCAATAACGTATTCTAGAATAAAAGGACAATAGAATAGAGTAAATATGTTGTTGTCCCTCAGTGAGATAATTCAAAGTGTTGCAGCAACACAAGGATAAAGCAAAGAAAAATAAACCAAAATCAAAAAAACAAAACATATCATAGAAAATACAAACAAAATTAAAGAAACTACAAAAAGCAAATATTATAGATTATATCCTAAATTAAGATAAAATAACAATTGTGTGTCATGTAATATTGTTCTAAACATAATATGGAAGCCCATTTGTGCCACTCGTGATAACCAAGTATCAAAATGCCACATATTTTTAAAAATATAATTTATATGGGATATTTCAGAGTTACGAGATATCTCATATATCAGACCTTTCTATTTAAAATATTTTATACTGTTTAAATGTGTTTTTAAATTAGCTATAGTTCATGCTCTATATTTGAATCTTTTTATTTTTATTACCATAAGATCAAAGAATGTAAAGAGTAAAAATTCAATGAATTAAAACTATTAATTACATCAAACTGTCAACATTTTGTCATCTTCACATAATTATGACTTAGCATGTCATAATTAAGTGTTACCGTTTTGTAGTTTTGAAATATCTCAAATAAAATTTATCTCAATGTTATGACCAAGTAAGATAATATTTATCCCAAATATATGACTTATCTTCGTACAGTTATCACATCATCTTAAATATAGACAATACCTTCTGATGATTATGAATTATTATATATTATATTTAAACATATTAGCATTTAGATATTATTTAAATTCATGGAAATTAGATAGCAGAAGTCATAATGGCAGAAACAAGCAGTGGAGAAAACAAAATCAGAAATTATCTAATGACTGAAGGGGACAAAAGACTGAACATACCAGTTTTACACTTAAAATTGGAGACTAAATTATATTTGAAATGTGGCACTGTTAGGTATAGTCTGTTGGGAGTTGTGCTGGTTCTACAGCCTGACAGCTGCTGGAAGAAACTACCTGCTGTATCGCTTCTTGCTGCATTTGAATGCAGCAACCTGTCACTGAATGAGCTTTCCAGTGTTGGTCACAGTGTGGTTTTAAAAACAAACCTGTTGGTTTTTGTGACTCAGAGGCATTTCATTAGGATTACCGGTCAACAAAATCTAATTTAATATTGGCTTAGGTGCAAATATTTCTGTAATAGAGTTTTATTGATACAGAGTTCAATACAAGAAAATAAAATGATGAGCTAATTGCTATTCTGAGCCAAACTAAACCGAACTGTTGTATTAAAACAACTCTAATCTTAAAGATATAAATATATAGAAAATTATGCATCACATACTTTTTTTACTTTATAGTTATTTGCAGGCACAAATAGCAGCAGCTAGCTTTTAGTGCAGTCATGGGGCACTTCAGACAGAATATTTCTGATGGAATAACCTTGTAATATAACACTGACAATGATGTAAAAATTAATAAAATACTGTTTGGATGAATTACTGTGAAATTTCTGAGATTGGAGCAATTCAGTTTGGCCTTGTACTCACATTAGTTGTGTTACCTCATCAATATGGTCAGAAATAAGCTTTAATTCTCCAAACTGAGGTCGTTCAAAGAGCTATTTTGATTTAAAAAAATTTAATTATATATCCAGAATTATTTAACTTCATATCTTTGCAGAGAATAAGCATTGTTCCTTGTAACTAGCACAAGCTCATTAGAGATTTGAGACTCTGAAACATAGTACAGCAGAAGCACATCTTTAATAATCGCACTCATTATGAAACAGTTTTACTCATGTTTCAGTCGCCAGGGTCCCATTATCCTACAAACCAACCATAGATGCTTATGGCAATGTACTCTGAGCTCCATGAGAGTTTCTGTGTGACTGCAATCCATCTAATGAGATTCCCAAGTATCAAAATGCAATCATCGTGGAGAGAAAAAAGCTGCAATAAAAATAGCATAAATAAATTAGATAATTCAGCTAAGCAGAGTTAAAACAATGAAGACCACTCAGTTGGAACAGCTGTGCTAATAATTTGTAGAAAAGATTGTATTTCCTACACATAATAAAGGGGTTTGGTGTCAGTCTGAAAACAGTTTTTTTTTAATCAGGCTGAATTGAAGAACATTATCAGGTACAAGATGTCAGCTTTGAACAGAAATGTCCTGCAGCTGGTGTAGTGTGTCATGAAGGTGATAGGAAGGACTAAAAAGGCCTCTGTCCAGGACTTATTGCTTAGTCAAACAGCCACAGACTCATCTCATATATATATATATATGCTTATTCAAACAGCCACATCATATATATATAACAATTTGTCCTCTTTTGAACTCCGGTATGTCAACCATAATGTTGTGTGCATTGCAATATTTTGAGCAAAACTAAGCTCTGTTGATTGAATCTTCACACTCTGCTCTTACTGGTGCAATGTGCAATTAATAAAGATTGACCACCAGGCTTGTCCAATTAAGCCATGAAACCTCCAACACTAAAATGACAGGTTGTAGGAAAAATGTGCGTTGTTCAAAATGGTATGTCCAAATAAAGAGGAATCTGGGATTTCTTCTTTAAAACTTTATTTTCAATCTTCTGACTCCAATCAGGTTCAAAGTACAGCACCCAGGCCTCAGTGTAAGACCTTGAGCTAAAGCAAAACAAGACACAGCTGCCCTGCTCTGAGCAGATACTCTGCACAACATTTCTCCCTACTATAATAATGAATTGAGCTTTTTTTTAAATAGTTATATATAAAAAAACACTCCATAATTTGTTGCTTCTCAGCGGTCGACACATCCTTTTTTCTTTCCCATTTTGGCTGAAAATGTAGGCTGCTTAATAACGTGGGACAGCCTTCTTAAGTAGTCTTGCCTTTAATTGGACACACCTGCCAAACTAATTAGCACAGGTGTCTGCAATTGCTTTCAGTGATATAAAGAATCCTGACAAACATCACCATCAATGTGTTTAATTGACAAACCAAAAAAATCTTACCTCATCACTCCTAAACACTTTTTGCATAATAATTATATATATATATAGTCATTCGTTCTGTTCTCATGGATGTTCTAAGATTTTATAGTTTAAACTTTCCATTTTCCTCTTTTCTCCTACTGCTCTACTTTTAAGAAGTTGTTTCTGATCCGTCATCTTCAATCATCCTCTGCTAACAACACAGAGCTCTCCACTCGACTGTGGACTTACCTGCCTGGTCTCTCTCATTTGGTCTGAATATTTGAACTTCACCTGTGTTTCAGATGGTTTTCTTCTTCAAATGCAACCTCTGCCACCTCTACTTTTTCATCATAAGCCAAAGGAAAAAAAAAAAAACTTTCTGAAACTCCAAAAAACAAATATACTGCAACTCTGAAAACATCCAAATAAAAACCAAACAAATTATTAATAGGATATTTCCTGCTTTAGTTTCCTAATTTATTCTGCTCTACCATTTTTTATTTAGTGACTTATTCATCTGAACTCTTTTTTTTTTTAACTGTAAAAATTTATACTTGCAATTACCCTTTTGACAGCTGAACTTTGTTTCGGCCTGACTGTGGCTGAGAATAGTAAACCAGAAAATGTTGCAACACAAACAGGTTGGCCAAGCCTTTTAGACATGCTCTATACATAGAAAAACTTTTTTTAATAAAGAAGAATAAAACCACAATATGGAAAATTTGTTTCATAATCTATACTTAATACAAAAAGTAAAAACATTTGTGTTTGATGGATTATTTCTTTGTTGTAACAACGCTTCTTGGCAATAAATCTTGGTGGGCACCTAACTGGCAGCACCTGGAGGAGCTCAAAATAAGCAGTTTTGGCAGAAAAGATTTGGGAATTATTTTCATTTGCATAACCCACGTTCTCAGCTCTACGGCCCATTCCACAAATGCATGTTGCTTACAAATGTGGCAACATTTAAAAGGGAAATTAATAGGCTTTCCAACGGTAGAAAGTCACTCTTAGGTCAAAATAAAAATCAGTCTGTGTCTCATTCAGAAAAAGAACGCTGCAAACGCACAAACACAATAAAATATTCTGACCCCAGCTTAAGCTCCGACAGGCTACAATTAATCCCCATCTCAGGCAGAATCTGGTGCCCCTCACAGGGGGGCTTTAGTTACAATTACCAGCAGAGGACAGTTCTTGTTGCGCTGCAGCACACGACAGCAGACTGAGCTGCCATTCAGCTGTAAGATTTCATTTCTGTATGTTCCCGTATTCACTGCAGCATCTGTGACTGTTAACAGCTCTCCCCCGAAGCAATAAACTGAGCACCGAGATGCTGCATCTAAGGATCTGTTTCAGATTATATATATATATATTTTACATGGTGAGATTTTTTCATGATCACATGCTTTAAAGGCATAAGTTAGGCCTTTGCAACTTGCGATATGTTGGAGAAAGCCATCTAAGAGATGACGTTAAAAAAGACAACAGTATGTGGACACATTGTATGAATCTGATTAAATCTCTGCATGGGTCAAAGCTACCAGCTTCAATTTTTTCAAGACCAATCAACTGTTGAGCAATTTATATTTCTACAGAAACAATACTGATTTGACTCACAGCTATATTAAAAGTAGAGAATTTATAAACCATTCAGAAATGTTCAACAGTGAAAGATTTGTGCTGAATAGCTTAAAAAATGTTAAACTAGCTTTAAAAAGCAGCTGAAATAGCTGACATTAAGGCTCTGTCACACTAGACAACTTATGAAGCATTTTTTTTCTAAATTGATAATAAAAGTTATATATTTGATCAATTTGTTTGAATTACTTTATGTACACGCTGAAAAGAAGCTTCATGTTGATTTTTTGAATTCCATCTTCAATGTAATGTCTTTAAAATGTTCATAAGCTGACATAAGGTGTCTAGTGTGACAGGGCCTTTAGCGTTAGCAGAAAGAAACAGAATAAGCATGTTTGCCAAATAGTAAGTAGCTGAAATAATCCCAAAAAGGTGAATTTACCTGAAAAAAAAAGGTTCAAATTAGACAAAAGGTAGTTATAAAAACACAAAAACCAGCTGAAATTGGAGAGTTTAAAATTGCAAAAAGAAGCTAAAAGAAGCATACATGTTGAAATTAGCAGAATAGCAGCAAAGATCAGAATGACAGCTAAACAAGAAGGGGAAAAAAAAGCTAAAAGTCAGATCAATAGAAGCCAAACGAAGCTGAAATTACCACAAAGTAGTTGAAAAAAGGATGTTGAAGACAGCTCAAATTAGTTTTAATGACAAAAAGCTAAATATTTCAAAAAGTATAAATATCTAAAGTATCAAAAGTGATAGCAGGCACGTCCTGAAGAAGCTGAATGTTTTGATATTTAAGTTGGACAAATAGCCCAAAAATAGCAGATTGAGATATGTGCCAACAAACGTACTGAAGAAAAAAAAAAGATTTTAATGCTGTAGTTTAAAGGCACTCACACAATTATTCACACTACAACTCTTTCTGCTGAGCTACGGTTATTAAAAATGTGAGTAAAATAATCAAAGAAAGAACAAATTGTTTAACAGCCCCGATGTCAGGCTCAGCCAGGCGTTCACATGCTCGACAGCCGACAGGATGACTGCACCTGCTCTCCCCCTGGGAGGAAGGATGTGGCTGCAGCTTTTATCCATCTCCCCTATGGCCCCATGTGTTAATGCTGCTGTCATGTCCCGGGGAGAGAGAAGACTAATTACTGAGTGCACAGACATCCTGTCAGTCCCCCCTCAGAGAGACGCACACTGTTAATTGGACAACTCTGAAGAGGCTGAACTGGAGATGAGACTGACCTTACCTTTATGTAACCAACGTTACAAATCTAATTAATTTTTCATAGCTTGTTTCTCATATGACAACATTTCACAACATTATTGGAAACTGCTGCTCAGTTTTAACAAGACTAAAACTGAACGGTTTGTCTCAGGAGCTCATCAATCCCACAGTGCTTTGTTCTCCTTTTCAGTATTCTGCTCGCATCCATCCAACTATAATCTGTGTGTCTGTGTGGAACCAAGATCAAGTTAAAACCTTCTATATGACCTCTTCTTGTGAAAATTATAAATTAAACCCAATCGAATATTATGTAAAAAATAAAATAAAATGCAGAGTCCTTAAAAGGCTAATAAACATGTTTTGTTTCTTATCAAATTGTCATGTCATTTGTTTGCTCGGTCCACACACAAGAGGCATAAAGTTGTAAATTGGTGCGAAACTGACTGGGTTTCAGATTCAACACAAATTCTGAAAAGTTTAAACAGGCAACTACCTCCTCTCCTCTCTTTAAAAGGTAGGTTTTCTTTATTGCCTGCCAAAGACAACAGGGTGATAATGTATCAACAAAATGTCTCATGAATCAGTAGACTGATTGTGATGAATCCATCAGAAAGTATTAATGAGATTTTGCTCTAAAAGAGCTCTTGAAAATTCCAAAAATGTCATTAATAATTTATGGACTCTAGCAAAGATTTTTCACACCCCAATATAACCTCTGCTGTGTTATTTTCATGAGATTTTTTATATCAAACCTTTAAATATTGACATTCCCTGTTTGTTTCAATATTGCATTCCTCTGTGGTCTTTACCCTCAGAGCTCCACGATTCAACATGCAGTGAAGAGTTTCGGCTTAAAGAATTGCTCTGGGTTGGTTTCTAAATGACCTCACATGACACATTTTATAAGGATGTGACATTAAACACAGATCTGTAAATTGTACAAACAGTCACGCTCAGGAATAATCAATATAATAATTTATTTTACATTTTTTAAATAAGCTTATAAATGTGAAATACGCATCTAAAATTCATCAAATTTGTGATATTTATTTATCATAAGGTGATTGATATTTATATCCAACTATAAGTTGAGGTTTACATATTGGATGATATTCCTTTAGGGTGAGAGATTATTTATTGTGTGCACACACACACACACAGTGTTTTTTTTTCTTTTACAGATAATAAATTGTTAAAACTTGCTACAATATGATGTAAAACTGACTGAGCTGTGTCTAAATCCTGAGAAATGTTAAAAATGACCAGCACCAAAGGGTAAAGTGCTCACTTTGGCTTCATCAAACATACATGTTATTCTTTGGTAATCTCAGCAAACTCCTCAAATTAAATATTCATATCTTGAGCAAAACATAAATCCGTGAGGATTAAGCTCATCTAAGCCTCTCCAGGTAAGGCAGGAACGTTGGTTAAAGCTGGGATGAGCCTCTCGTACACACTGATGCCTTTCAGGAAGACTTGTTCATTCAGATACTCGTTATGATCGTGCAGCAGAATCGGAGTTCGGTTCATCGGGGAAAAGCCGATGGCAGGGATACCCAGCTGGAGCCGGAGAAAAGCGAGAATTCAAACGGGAGAAATTCTCTTTCTGTAGTTTCAAAGGTCATAAAAATCATCCGAATATCCTATTCAAATACTCACCGCTCGGATGAAACGACTGTCAGTGGCAGCAGGAAATATCTCCTTTACCAAAGTCATGCTCCTGCAGTACAGACGGTGATATGAGACTTGGCTCAGTAGAAAAGGAAAACAGCTTAAAGTGCTTGAATTTATATTACAGAGATTTGTAGAATCACTCAAATCCTTATCAAAAGATTATTTCAGATATAAGGAGATGAGTTCTGTGGGCAACTGCAGCTGAGTTAGGAAAAAACTACAACGTTGTGGTTGAAATAAGTACTTTTCTCACACAACATGATCAAAGTTGAGAAGTTTGATGAACCAAGCTCATCTTTAAATAGATTGTGGATGTTTTGTTTTGGTGGGGTTGTGTTGAGGAGACAAAGCAGTCAGTATCTTACCTGCAGTAAACATCAGTTGTAGTGATTCAAGTGATCTAACTTCGCCTTTTCATGTGAGGACATAAACAACATTTAAGTGTTTCAAAAACTGCATAAGAACTCAGTTTTAATCCTTAGAATTAAAACCAGACTGAGTTATGTCATTTTGTTTTTTAATTTTAGTCTGCATTTTAATTCTAATGTAGTCTATTGGACTTTTTTTCTTTCACGTGTACAGCACTTTGGTCAACCTTATAAATACATTTGATGCATTTGGTTATTATTAAAAGGTAGAGCCTATAAAAAGTAGTAAAGAGTATATTTCCACCTCTCAGAACTGAAACTGACATCTGTTGCAGGTAAGATACTGACAGCTCATAAGTACTCCACAAAGCCCAACTTCAAAAAGGAACTATCATTTTCAGAGCATTCCTGCAGCACATTTGTGTACTCACATAGACTTGCAGGCAGCACTGAAGGCACTCCACCAGGGATCGTTCACATCTGTTGATGTGACATTCTGGTTCATATGTTTCTGTAACAAATCAGCACTAATTTAGCTCCTCTGATAAAAACTATCAAATGTATTTTTTTTTTCCTTGAGTGGACGTATACTAACCTGAGCAAACTGATATGTGACACCTTCTCCTGCTTCCTTACACCACCGCTTGATCTGTTCTTCAAACTCCTGTTGGTGTTAAAGGTTAACGTAGAGTTAACTCTGAGCTGAGGACCTGTAACTGTGGCTTTATAAACACTTGCATTAACACACCTGGAGGTTTACTGTAGGAGGTATTCTTAGATCAAAGCTGACATCCATTTCAGCTGGGATGACGTTGTAGGCCACACCCCCTTTGACCATGGTCATGTTCACTGTGGTGACATCACCCAGTGTGAAACACTCACTGGTGTTCAGCCTGAAAAATGCATTAAAAAAAAGGTAGTTTTAACATTAAGATAAGCGCTAAAAGATTACTAACAATTTATTAAAATGCTTCCAAAATCTTGACAGAAATTTTCACAAATGGCACACAATAACTGACAAAGAATAAACTTTTACATAATCAGAAGCCTAATTTAAATTATTTTTTATTTTATAATGTACTATAATCCTCTTAAGATTATTCAGTAATTGTTACAAACTATAAAAATAATGTTTTTTGTTAACCAGATGAAAGGATTTGATGGCTGAAAAATATTTAAAAGACCTTAAAGTTCATGTTTTACTGCTTGTTATGGCTATTTCCACAACAGTAAAGTCTATAAAACCAGGTTTATTTTACCAAACATATAACATGTGATTTTTTTAAAATTATTTTACTGTATGGTTTTATTGTACAGTGTGTACTTTCCCAAAAGCTTTTATTCTTTTTACAGATGTTAAGAAAATAAAAAGCCTTCAGAAAAATATTCTTACAGGAAGTTCATGTAGAGGATCAAGACAAAAAGCTTGCAAACAAAGAATCGAAACGGCGTCATAGATATTTGATCTAAGAGCACAAAAACAAATGGTTGTAAAACACAGAGCAAAGTAAACAAACTCACCGGTGCTTCTCCTTCTCTCTAAAGTCCATAAAAGAGTTTATGATAGTCCGCTGTAGGAGAAAATAAATAAATAAAAACTTTAATTATTAAAATTTGTGGACTGGACGATATCTGGGGGAAAAACATCTTCATGGTTTGCTTTTAATTCAATGTGTTGTGTTTTTTCTTCCATGTCTGTAGGTTTTCTCTCTGTTCTTTAGAAGCAAAAATCATCTGATTTACTTATTTATGACAAGATTTGCATTTACAGGAGCTTCAACACTTTCATTTTTTTTTAGAAACAATTGAACTAAACTAAAATTTAACTTTTGTAAAACTGAAGCAATTTCCTATATCCAGTACGTTTTTACAACCGTGCATCAAAATAATTAATCAAAAACAAAAGAAAAAACAGGAGTCTAAAGCTGACAAACGATGCTTACCAGTTTCTCAGCAGCAGTATTTTCCACAAACCTGGAGCCATGACCTGGATATCCTGGGCAGTGGATCGTAATCCCTGGAAGACAGAAGTTGTTTTTTTTTTCTTGAAGACATTGATCATAAACAACGGCACCATCTATTATTTGTGCTTCGTACTCACACCAGGGGTTCCTTTCTCCATAAAACACCGTGAACGCATGACCAGGATTAGCCAGACCTCCAGAACACATAAATACACACTTAAAACAGTTATAAAAATGACAAACTGTGGTGCAAGTGACAGGGGAAATGATGAGTAAATTGGCAACAACTTCAAATTAACACTCCTAAATACAAACATTATTTTAATGGTACACATTTTCCTTTCAGCAGTATCCAGCAATGACAATGATTCATCTCAATGAGCATCTTAGTAAATAATCCCAGGACACATTTAATTATCTAATATGGAAAGTTAACATTTAGCTTGTTCAAAATGCTGCAGTGTGGATGATTTACCTTCATCCAGAGCAAAGCCAATGTTTAATTTTTGAAACTCTGGATGTGTCACAAATGTTTCCATTCCTTTGTGACCTCCAACTTCCTCATCTGGAACGACAAAATATGCAAGTTCCTATAATAAGTCAGAATTATTTTATTAATTTAGAAACAGCTCATTAGAACCACGAGCTGATTTGTGGGGTGTCGTTGCAGTCGAGAATCTTACCAGGAACAAACATTAAATGCACAGTCCGAGTTGGTTTCCACCCTCCTTTCTTTAGTCTTCGGACTGCCTGGATGTACCTGAGCACAGCAGAAGAGTGATGACAGAACAATGGATTTTGTTAGAGCTGAAGCTAAATATCATGGTTTCATTCAACACAAACATGAGTAGAAACCACAACAATACAAGAACAAAAATAGTTTTGAAGTTTATACCCACTGAATAGCTACAGATTTCATGTCCTGTGATCCACGGCCATAAATGTTGCCATCTGGATCTTTGAAAGCACTGAAAGCATCATATTTCCAGTGTTCCTGGAAAAAAAGATTGATAGCAAGTTTTTAATATATATAAAAAATTGTAACACACAACACTGAGATCATACCTGGTAAACAGGCACAACGTCTGTGTGGGAATTCAGCAGGATGGATTTTAATGTGGGTTCTGTTCCTTCCCATGTCATGATTGACACAACTCTACCTGGACAAGCCTTAAAGCAGATCAAATACACAAAGAATGATGAAACACTGCAGTCACATCCTTAAAGCACATAAAAAGACTGTTGAAGTGGATTAAATCACCTCAATCTTTTTCAACGGTAGCTCAAGCTCCTCTGCAATTCTGTCCAAGAATCTGAGAGCAGCATCTATAGATGAATCAACACAAAGTGGAAATGTTGATTTAAATATGAACCATGAGTTTAAACTCTGTGCCTAAATTTGCTATTAGTGTGGGTTATGCAGTAAAATCAAAACAAATGGTTAAGTTTGCTGGTTTCCTTTTGCATTTTCAGTGACATTTTGCCATAAAAAATATCCACTGTAGTGTATAAATATGTAGGGCAGTTTAGAAAACCATTTGAATGAATTTTAAGTTTGGTTTCTAATTTTACCTTTTTGGAATAACATGTAAAATAGTGATCATAAAGTAAACCAAAATATATTACACACTCAGTGGTGGCCACAGTTCCCCTAAAGCACTAATAGGGGAACTAATTTCCTGATTAGTGCTTTAGGGCTTTTGCTATTTTTTTAATTAGTGGTTTAGCACTTGCTAAATTTATGGGCTAAATTTAGAAGCCCTAACGGAGGTTTTTAAATGTTATTGACAACATTACTGTTAACAGCTGAGGGTGAAAGCTGTCACATTGTTCATGTGTGTTACTCATCAGGTCAGTGGTTCCCAAACTTTTCGGCTTTTAACCCACAAAATAGCAGCAGCAGAGACCTGTGCCCCCAGCTGTTGTTGGTTGATGAACATTGTTTTCACGTCAAATAAACAAGAGCACAGTAACATTATTCATTACACTATTTTTGTCCATTTTAAGTGCACTAATGTTGTTATTTTCTAACAACAAAGGCAAAAAATGTAAGTTGTCATTTTTTGTGTGTAATTCAGAAAATATTTTCAGGATCCCACTGTGGGTCCTGACCCCAAACTTTGGGGACCACTGCTCTAGGTGACAATATTCTGCACACAGAAAATATTGCCTTATGTTGACTCTGAAATGGTAAATGGACTGAACTTATAGAGCACTTTATCAAGTCCCTCCGGACCCCAAAGTGCTTTACACTAACAGACATTCACACATTCACACACTGATGATGGCAAACTACACTGTAGCCAAGCTGCCCTGGGGCACACTGACAGACCGCCCTTTTTCTGAAGAATGTTCCATGGGTCCACTGGGTTATATTAGTGCTTTAGAATAAGCTTTTGCCCCTTTTTTTTAGTGCGTTAGTGCTTTAGAATTAAGGGAGCTAAATATTTGAGTTAGTGCTTCAGGGTTAATGCAACTAATTTTTAGATTAGTGCTGCCTTCCACCACTGCATGTACTCATACTTAAGGCTTGATCTAATTTAAGTTTGAACTTCACAAAAACTTTAATTTGCATTTGAACCTATTAAAAACACCATCTTGTTAGGATCATACCATCTGTCATTCACTGAATCCATTTTTAAACTAAAATGTTTTCATTTTAAGTGACAGGGTGAACTTTGCAGGATTGCTAATGAAGCCTTTAATGTGTAACTTGTGTTGATAAGAATTGGACTTTGACATAAGACACAGGCAAATCAGATTCACTTTTACACATGCAACATAATTTGTGTTACAGAATGTGTAAAACTAATTGTATTTGACAAATTATAAAAGCAACATGTCGCCTAAATCAAGCTGTGTTTTAATGACAGATTTCCTCACCGTAGTCAGGCTCAGGATGGACAGTTTTGAGTCGAAGGTATTCTCTGAACAGACTCACAGAGGGGTCTTCTCCAGGTGAGCTCTGTCCTCCTCCAACACCTGGACCGTCTTTATCAGGCAGCATGGTTTGTTTATTCCCGCTAAGATCATAGAGACACTCGGTCACATTAGCAATACAGCGTGTCAGAACCACGTGGTAAATATCTAGATGCTGTCTTTACTGTGGCACAGATTTTAAAAGCATGAGGCGCTGAATCCGGTTCCAGCTGGAACCTGAGTGACCCTCTGCATCCAGCACCTCTGCATTCAGCTCAGGCTAGTTTCAGGTGACCGAAGACTTTGTTCTCTTCTACAACAAGCTAGAGATGCGTCCGAAATGTTAGCTAACTTACCAAGATTGAGGGTAGTAAGCGGCACTGTAAGTAAGCGAGGTCAGACAGCGAATAGTTGTTTCTTATACTTAATCAGTTGTCAGAACTCTTACAGATAAATGTCAACCAGCAGGAAGAGTTCAAACTATTGAGTCTCCGGAGCGAGGGGTGTTCACTTCAACCTCTGAAAAAGACAACATAATCCCGACACATTAGGAAACTATGCTATACTTTTATAAATACACATATTACTTTATTAGTAAGAATAAACAATCAAATTTCTTAAATTAATGCTGAGCATAATACACTCCAAAACCAGTAAAATGGACTAAACCATTTCAGCACTATGACGTAAGTTAAGTCTATGGCAAACCAAATTATCATATAATACCCGGGACATATTGCTATTATGAAATATTTAATAAAATTGTTTAATTTAAAAAAATAATTTAATAGTTAGACTCTTAGGCAAATGTGCTTGATCCAAATCTTCTTAGTATTTTTTTTTTATCTATCCAGTATTTAAAAATTTTACAAATAAACATTCTTATTTAACTAAATTATGTAAATTTCCCCACATTTTTTATTTTTGTCTCACATTTTGGCTTTTTGGCTTTCAACAAGTACATTCTTCCTAACTCATCTGAATACTAAAGATATCTGAATTATAATTTTTATTAAAAGACGCTATAGCCATTAACAGTAAAAACAGCCACTTGTACTTAAAAAAATATTGTACATTTATATTTTCAATTATTATTATTATTTGCTTATACATAAAAATAATTTGCATTGGAATTATGCAAATTCAACAAGCTCAAAATTAGATTTATAGCTTAGATTAATTGAAATATTTTATCTATGATATCCTAAAGGAAAGTTTAAGGCAAATCAGTGTTAAATCAGAGTAAATCCATAGAGTCTTTAAAACTGAGTAAATTTACAGGTTGATAAATGTGAGTTCGGCCCACTTCACGTATTTGTAACAATTTTTAACTATGAAATGGTCAATTACATAGAGAAGTGAGGCCTAACTATATGCCACAATGGCCTGCCTAATGTTGTGTTGAGCAAGCGAATAAAGTTTATTTATACACATGCAAGACTATTTTAATCCAGGTTCCAGGAACAGCTAATGATATCTGCTTAGATGACCTGAGGATCTAGTATTATTTCAAGTATTGGGCCATAACTATTCACAAAAATTGCATTAATGTATTTAAGATTTCAAATTAAACTGTGCTTAAGTAATTAAGTAATTATATAACTTCTATAAGTAATATTTATAACTTTATGAATAAAAACAGGCCTGAGTCGGTCCAGATGGCATGTTTCAGCTCCTTCCAAAGATGCTCAATAGGTCAGGGTTCATATTATATGACCACTTCAGAATAGTCCAATGTTTTCCTCTTAGCCATTCTTGAGTGTTTTTAACTCTGTTTTTGGGTCATTATCCTGTTGAAAGACCCATGACTGAGCTTTCTGACACTGGGCAGCACATTTTTCTCTAGAATCCCTTGATTTCATTGTACCCTGCACAGATTCAAGACACCCTGTGCCAGATGCAGTAAAGCAGCCCCAGAACAAAACAGAGCCTCCTCAATATTTCACAGCAGGGACAGTGTTCTTTTCTTCATATGCTTCATTTTTCCCTTTGTGAACATAAAGCTGACCCTAACCCTGTTATTGTCTCACCTGTCTATAGGACATTATATTTATACAATGTACATATAAACCCATTATGAAAAATGAAAAGAAAATGACAAAATTAAATATTACAGTAGTTTATTTACTATTTTCAGTGCATCAACATTAATTTCAGCTTATTCACAGAAATAAACGCACAGGATAAAACTAGCAAGAAAGCAAAAAAACCTGAAACTTTTGCAACTTTACAATAATAAACTTCAAATGTTCAGCACACCTGCTTCAACTTGATGAGTTAACCATCCTCTTATATTCTTAATATCACAAACATAATGCCAACCCCAACTTTTAAAACTCCATTTAAAAGTAAAGATGTTATGTTGAATACACGATCAGACCCTAATGTAACAATATTTTAGGGTATTACTTTTTTTATACATTATTTTCGTATTACCATGAAGTTCAGTTCTCTGTAGTGCACTTAACAACATTACTTTCAATAAAGGCATTTGTTCCAGGAACATGTCAATAAGACTTCTTTTAAAACAAACACACAAACATGTAGCTTCAACTGTCAGTGTCTTTCTACCTTTTAAATTAAATAAATGAAGCCATATAATATCTACATGAACAATATTTTCAGCTCAAATACTCCTTTACTTTTAAGCTGTCTAAATTTTCTTATTTTTTATGATTGTCCAAACTTATTGCAGATATTATTTTGTGTAGATTCTCATTTTTAAAATCTGTTTCAATCTGATATTTTTCGGGATATATAGACTTACGTTAATTTAGCATAGCATGTTAGCATGAAGCAGCAGTTATTACTGGGTTAGGTTTGTTTGTTAGATCTGAAACAAACAAAACATTATAAATACTGGCAACTCGAACATTTACATATTTACAGTTAGCTACAGTATGCATACATTATGAAATCAATACGTACCATGTCTTTTAAAGCAGCAAGGAACAGAAAAACTAAATGTGCCACTATACACTTTGCTATGTTTTAACAATAAGCTAAGAAGCTGAGCTAAGCTAGTTTATAATTTTCAGGTCAGACCATGAAACATTCCTAACAGTAACATCTGAAGAACTGACCAGTTATTATGACCACCTCTCATGTCTTCATGTGATGAGAAATACACTGAGCTTAGAGCAACTTTTTTTTCCCTTGCATGCCATTTGTGTTCCTCTTTACTTCAATATCCTACACATCTTTCTTCAGTTTGTTGAGGAACTGAATCAAGCCTTGGTGAAATTCATTAGGTTTGTCCATGTAGCAGGCGTGGCGAGCGCCTTCCAACTTTAGCACTTTGTGATTAGGAAGTTGTATGAGGTTCTTGTGGGACTGGGCACCCAGATTTGTGTCCAGAGCTCCAAACACAATCAGAGTGGACGTCTGAAAAGAACACAACAGAGATGCCAGGGAAGAGGAGGGAAATTAGATTAATTAAAAAAAAAGGGGTTTTACTTGTATCAAAAGCAGTGTAAAGATAATTCAAATAATGTCTTACATCTTAATTTACAAGGTGCCTTGTAAAATAAAAATAAATAAGACTTTAAAATATAAACAAACACAAAAGTATATTTCTTTACATGGGGGAATTTTAAACTTAACCATAACCCCTTATTCTGTACCTAAGCTACATTTAGGCAAATTTGTGAGATAAATGTACTTTAATTTAACAAATTAAACTTCAATTTCTTTACTGCATAACAATATCAATAGTTACCTAAAGAAATGCAATAAATAAAGTCCAAAGAGTACAATTATCATGACAACAAAAATACATAAAAAACTGATTCTGTGAAAATAGGCTTGAAACTTGAAGAAAATAAACTTTTTACTAAATTTAATATTTAAGTTAAGTTTGTCCCTGCCAGGTAATAATTAATCACAAGTTAATTTCTTTTTTTGATGCCACAATTTACACAAACAGCAAATAATTTTCCCCCTCTCATAAAATATGATGGCAAAGTTTCCTTTAATTAAATAAATACTGCCTCTCGCTATAGCCTCATGACCATACAGCCCCTTCACTCACCTGAATCTTTTTGTACTGCTGCGGGGAGTAACTCCGGGTGCCGACTGGTGCTATAGGAATGAAGCCACGCAGCTGTGCGCTGTTCTTCATGAGGAAAGGGAGGGAATAATGTCCGCTCATTGAGGGGCTCAAAAGCACAGCTGCTCTGACACCCAATGACTCCATGAACCTCGACAGAAGGTCCACCCGGCTCTGGTCAGTCTTCAGCGCCTCAGAGTCGGGTGATTTTCCATATCCTTGAAGAGGGTTATTATTAATTTAGTTTCAGACAATGTTCAGTTAGCAATAAAAATTGAGCAGTAAAAACAGTTTTAGCCACAAGAGGGCGCTCTCAGCTCAAGAAAGCCAAGCAAACCAACACAATTGCTGAAACATACAGAGTTAGGGTCTGTATGCTTTAAAAAGAAGTAAAGCTTGAGATAAGTGTGTCAAAATAAAAGTCACAATTTATTACCACTCACTATTGTTCCATTTTTCATTGATCTCAAGCAAAATGTTGAAGTCCTTTATTTTATGCTTATTTTTTTTAGATTAAACTTTGAGTTTTGAGGAATGTATTCACTAGGCTTTACATAGTTGGAACATTGTAAACACAATATTATATAACAATTATCATCACTTACCTGGTAAATCCATTGCTAGGGCCTGATATCCATTAGATGCCAGCAGGGCCATGGTACCCACTTCCTCCCAGGTTTTGGAGGTGAAGGCCTGGCCATGCAGAAGAACCACCCGCAGCCTTGAAAGAAACATGATTTTCTAAGTTAGTATTTTAACATAACTAACATAATCCAGTCATTTTTCCATGTGTTTGTGTTAACGAGCTCTTGCTGAACAGTTTCTAGTTAGGTCTTTTCAGTAGACAGCTCACCTGGGTAAAATTTGCTGTCCGGTTTTATCCACTGGTAAAGCCTCTCTGAAAAACAACGGAGGGTCTCCAGGTAGCTGTCCAGTGCGAATGGACACATTGATGGCCGGAGACCCGGGGGGAGCAGTGGCCAACAGCCCCATTTTCTGAGCTGCGATGGATGGCTCCATGCTGCCCTGGCGAATGGATGGCAGCAGCAGGTACAGCAACAGTGTAGCCAACAACACCAGGCCCAGAACAACAAGACGATTGCGCAAGAAAATCATTTCATCTAGATGAAAGTCCTGGAAAAATATAGATAATGCATCATCTCACAGCCCTTTATAATTATACAGTTGTTCTATTTTTATATATTTTTATGTAAATACTGAAATAACCAATAATGGGACACAAGCATGAGTTGATTTTCTGTTCTATCCTCACAATTATGATAAAAAAAATACTTTAGAATAATGACAATTACATAAACTTGTGCTCTGATCTACATTTGAAGCTCTACCAATTGAGTTAAACATAATATTTATTCTAGCCACATTTTCTTTTGAATAGAAAATCCAATGAATAACAATGCCTGTCTAAAACCTGTCCAATAAAACAGTCCAATATGAAAATCGAGGTTCTATGAAAAAATCTTAAACGGATTTGGATTGATTCGTACACTAAAAACACAACTCTTTCCTTTAGGTCTCGTGACTTTAACCTCCATCATGTCAGTGTAATTAAACAACTAAAGAGTAGACTTGGCTATAAACACACATTATATATTTTTTTAAAATATGAGAAATGAACAACAATAAATTAGGAAACCTCCAGAATAAAGGAGTTGTAGTTCATTGTGACGAACCGGAAGAACAGAAATAAAATAATAAAATAAAGGGAAATAGCCTTAATATCCATTAAGCTAATAGCTATGGTAGTCGTTATATTTGAGCAAATTTCTGCTACAATACATAAACACACATACCTACAGTGAGTAGACAACTAAAAATCCACTAAATAAAGGACGAGGCTGTCTTTTAGTCTTCATGTCTTCTGCATTGCTGCTTTAATGCTACAAGACTTCGGCGGCTGCAGGCGCTAACTTTAGCAGGAAAAACGTACTAAAGTCGAATATTCGTTTTTCCGGTAAAAACACAAGTGAGACCACAAGTAATAATAAATCCGAAACGGCAAAATGAAGACGAGTGATAAAATATTCAGGCACTGAAATGTTTTAATCCGTCAAGGTCTTCTATGAACCGTCTGTTATTATCGACATATGTTTGTTGCTTGTCGGAACGATTTCAGAGATGCACATAACAAACCTGCACTATACGTCATTTCCTCTTGAGGAATGAGCTTTTTCCCCACTCCTTTTTTAAAGATTTCCTTTATGAAGTATGGATAACAGTGTCTACCTTTTTAGTTTTATTTAACATTTCGATTACACTAATACAATCTGTTTATTGTTACAAATGTCTGTTTATTAATAGTTATGTTCAAAATGTAAATAGATTATTATTTTTTTTAATTTCCAAAGACTTTTTCTTTTCTTGGTGATATTTTGGGATTTATTTCAGGATTTGACAAATAGACCTGTTTTTATTGGGATTGAGGTGATATCCGAGTTACTAAAAACAATGTCAGGATTAAATGCACTTAATTAATAAATGTTTGTTTAATTAGCAGCTAGATTTGAATGAGAAGCCTGCATTATTTCCTACTTTGCATGTCAAACATTTTTCTGAAGGCAGTTTGTCTTTTTGAAGCATTATCAGTGCTTTTTGCCATGTTTCACAATAACACAAATACAGATATTTTTCGGTTTACAAAAAAAGAGAAAAGCAACAACCTTATATAAAAAACTCATTTATTAATAACAGTCTCTAACATACAAAGTAAATATGAAACAATCACTACAAACAATATTTGGCAGATAGTTTGGAACAAGAACAATACATTTTGGCAACACAAGACAAATTAAAGCTGCTTCTAAAACAGAGAAGTATGAAAACTTGTTGCCTACTAGTATGCATTAAGACAAAGTATCACCTGATAAGAAAGAACTGAAAGAAGAGTACAGCAATTATACCAATTTATTTTTTGACAAGATTCACAGTGGAATATATTGCAAACATAACACACTACACTGTGCGTCATATGTTACAAGTTTTGGTATAAGGGAAGAGGTTCACCTTTCCAAAATAGCAACATGTAATAATGCACAATCCACTTCAAGAGAAAAGTATTTAAAGTGCAGGAAAATGAACAAGATGAACATTATACAACTAAAACAATCAATTTCTCAAAATTTCAAAAATATATCACTTAATAAAATTCCTACAAAGTCCCTCATTTACTAGATGCTCTATAGAAATTAAACTGCTCAGGTAGTAAAATTAATTCTGAAATGTACCTTAATAGTTGTAATCAGCAGTGTCATCACCTGAAACCCTGTCACAATAAAACAGGTTTTTGTCCTTTCAGTTTTCAGTCAACTACTAGCACTTTCAATATAAACACTTGTATTTTCAAAATGCTATTGCTAATTATTTAAAAAAAAGCAGAGAGTTCAAAATGAGACTGATGAATGGACCTTTGGTATTTCAAGACTAAAACAAAATTTGAATATGAAATATTTTGAACACTATTCACAGAGATTAAATATAAAATACTGACATGATATTACCTGAACATCAATAACGGAAACTTTTGAAATTACTAGGTTTTTTTTCACAGTAAAATTAGAGAATATTAGTATGAAAGTAAACATTTACCTTTTCTTTTTATCCAGCTGTAATTCACTTTATGTACAGTTCATATAATACAAAAAATGTTAGGTATTAATTAGGGCTGCACGATATTAGAAAGATCTGCGCTGTACTATAACAGTGCTCAATATTGCGATGACGATATGACTTGTGATAAATGAACAAATACAAAAGTATGTAGTGTTGATATCTTTCTGCTCTGGGTTCAAAGCCATGAAAACAACCTAAAAATAAAACATAATCATTTCCATTCCAGCCTGAATTTTTTTTAAATATGAAGAGATCCATCCAGCTGACCAAATACACGAAGGGCTTCATTCGACTGGTGAAATACTTCAAGCCTCCATCTGAATGACAAAATGCATAAATGCAATCTTTTGAGTCAACCATTTATTGCAGTTTATGCAGTTGTTGCAATATGCATATTGCACAGGCTATTATCGCAATGACGATAAATTTTCAATATATTGTGCAGCCCTAGTATTAATGTGAGGTTATTTTAATAATCTGAGATACATTACTGAAAAAAGGTTGTAAAAACTGTAGAAAAAGAGCCCTTTGCAGCCCCACTAAGGCACAAACCTGAATTAAAAACAGAAAGGTCCACTCTTAAAAGACTTAAGGCTGCATGATTAATAATAACCTTATGGCATGATGCATTGTTTAGATTTGTAAGGCTCTGGCACCCTTTAAAGGTTGATCCATCCATAAAAACACTAACGTTGCTTTAGGCCACTGCTGTAAGCAAGAAACCTAATAACTACTATTTGTTGCGATGCACCAACAAGGACATAAATATCTTTCCAGTTTTTAAGGTTTCTGTTGTGCTATTTTTGTGTTTACCATAAAAAAATAAATACAAAAAAAAAAAAAACCACCACTGGATATTGAGAAGATATTATTTCCAGTATAACTTTCCAGTAAACCCAACCTGCAGTTTGTCATGTAAAATAGTGTTTGGTCAGTACTTGTGTGCTGACAGAAAACTGTCTGTTACACTGAATCTTTAAATCCAGATGTGACTACCGGCTGCTGCCAAAGCAACACTAATTTCAAGGCAAAGTTACTTCCTACATTTAGGCCCAAAAGTCAGAACTTTTCCTTTCAGTGCTGGCAGAAGCAGAAGAAAATAGCTTTGCTGTTTTGGTATTCTTAATGAAGCACAAACAGAAGTCCGAGTGGGAGTAAAAGGCAAAGAGGCCACGTTCCCAAAACAGAAGGGGCTCTATTCTGCCCTTTTTCTTTCTGCTCACAGCCGTCACCTTTATACCCAGTGTAGCACTGGCACTTGAAATGTTTACGGAAAACAAGCAGCTCAGTTTGGCCAGGCTTTCCTGTCACCTTCAGCTGGCCATTCTGACTCGTAATCCTGTGTGTCGACGCGCTGAGGTGTAGATACACATCGCTGTCCGCTACTTTGCGCTGACAGCGGCCGTGGAATTTACACAGCACCTGGCTGCACTGCTCCGCTGCCTTGGTCACGTTGAGGAGGTAGTGCCCCAGCGGTCCCATAAGATACTTATTCAGGGTGGAGCAGCTGGTCTGCAGGAAAGAAAAGGAGAGATGAATCCTAAAGCACTGAATGTCAGTTATGTTCAGCATCAGGTGAGAAGAGTAGATATTCACTCTTACATTGCTTGCGTAGGAAGTGTCTCCCCACAAGATTACACCTGCAGCTCCAAGTGCAACACTCTCACCAATGGTGTACACCAGATCTGTCTAAAAGTTAGACATAAATAGTTCAGTTGAGTTGAGTACCAGAAAAATAATCACACAGCCAAATAATTCTATTACATGTAATATCTACTACAGACACTAGTTTATTAACCCTCATCAAAAAGTACATCATTTTAATCTGGTAAGTAGACATTTACTAACTCCCAGCCAGACACAAACACATGGTTTTCTGCAAAAGATGTGTCACCCCTCATTTTCTGAAATAGGTTTGTGAAATTTCGAATGAATAAACTGTAACCACCAACTAACCTCAGTCAAAAGGGTCATCTCACTGTTGTACGTTGGTCGAGTATAAACAAAAACAGGACGCGCCAATCCACCACCAACAGATGCAAGACGCATCGCCTCCTTCAACCTGTTTCGAACAAACAGGCGGCCATAATCTGTAGATTTCAGAACGGAACCCATGTATATTGATGGGAAGAATGCTGTACACTCCATCCACAACCAGTCCAGCTGATTGTTGCGTTTCTCCTCCACAGGAGGACAGCGGCCTGTGTAGTTTTTCAGCCCAGCTTTGTAGTCGTGGTTGTAACAATCTGGAAACAGGTAGAACCCCCACAGCTGATTTGGTCTCAGATTCTTGGCAAGTTTCAGGGTCTCCTGCATGAACTTTCGAGCAGATAGCTCAAATTCCTGTTGTGCGACTTTCATCACTTGATCTTGGGTCCATTTAGGGTTCTTTTTGGCTACAAATTCACGCGATTTACTTCTATAGATATCTTTGGAATCCCAGTTTCGGATCCACAATGGACGCCAGTCCTCCCAGTCAATGACAGACAGACCTTTTGCTTTCGGGTTTGGTATGTACTTGTCTAATCCTGCAGGCATCTTTTCATAATGCTGAGTGAGACTGGCAAGCTGTGGCAGGCCTCCATTCATGGCAGTGCCTCCAGACTCATAATAGGGATACAACCCAAGGCGTTCCTTATAGAACATTGTGAGATTCTGGCGGACAAAGCCCTCATTGGGGGTGGCCACTATGTCAAACTGGTTTAAAGAGAAAGTAACACCGTGTCGTATCCCACATTCTTGTGTTGGAGCATTCCAGACAAGAAGAACTGGCTTCTGGGAGTATAAAGGCCATCTTGTCTGCTTTGAATCTGCTGAACACACGACAGTCCACCGTGTGAACAGAGTCAGGAGCAACCAGAACAGCTGCACAGCTGTGGTGAGGTGGAATACTGCCTCCATCATGGCAGTCACTGCTCACCTGCACTCCTATATCTCTAGAAGAAGAAAAGAAAATGTTTTGTGAAATTCAGCTCAAAATAAATAAACAACTTCAAACATCTCCATTCAAATAATTTTCTAATCAGAAGAAATGTGTAGCTTGAATTTTAAACAGCTTTAACAAACTTTTCAACTTAGGTTATACATTTATATAAAAATGATTATCATATTTAGTCAACTCAATAGCATTAAACCTCTTTTTGAATTACGTTTTATTAGCTTTATAGCAGGTGCAGAAAAAATAAGCTACTTTAGCCACATTAGCTCAAAAGTTTCATTGAAACTAGCTGTGTTGCTAAACGAGTTTTCTACTTCCTCTCCGGTCTGACCTGTTCTTTTGTCGCCAAAAATAAGGAGTAAAACCGTCAGATAAGTTAAATTTCCACTGCCCAGCCATGAGAAAAAGACCAGTCGCTGCTCTCTTAATCCATTTCGACTGTTATTAAAAATCGTCTGCTTGACAAATCGTGTTAGCACTGTTAGCAGCCATAGCAGGGCTGCTGAAGATTGGGTAACAACAGACCAGCGCATTTATTGCAGCGGAGGGTGGTATTTAAAAGGTTACTTTGCTGTATATCTCTATTTGTATGTTTTTTAACAATATATTTACAGTATCTTTTAATAAATTATTATCTTTATTAACAATAGGGTTAAATAAATATTTAAAGTAAAATATAATTTTTTTTAGTGACCGCAAACACCCCCGCGAAAAAACACCCAAGTAGTTTGTTCCAGACGCTCATTAACAGTCTATTTTCCACATTTATAATTACTTAAAAGTGTAACAATAAGGGTACTTTGTTCCAAGTTCTGACAAAAGTAACAATAATTGCATTCACTTTAAGTTTATATAAATGTTTGCGTCATTCTGACTGTTTATTATCTGCCTAAGGTCAACAAAAACATTTTTTATGGGTAAATTATTTTTGGTATCACATGCATAACTAAAACAGGACTGGGGTTATAAAAACTTAACAGTAGATTAATTTGATAAAACTATTAGATATGACTTGTTTTTGAAGCATTAGATAAAATTTCAGAGCAGTTAGTTGTGATTCAAGGATTTTTACTGAAAATGTTTCTCCTTTATTCATTTTTAATGTAATTAAACAAGCATGAAATTGCTTTACTAATGCAAGAACATTATTAAAGACTTTTAAAAATCATTGTTACCCAAATGTAATTTTGTAGTCAGACAGAATTATTTATAAATGACTTGTTAAAACTATAGGAACTATACAGAAGTATACCAGCTCTGCAGACAGCTATCAGTTTTGTTTTGTTGTTTAGTTTTTGTAGCCTATTTGTGTAAATCACACGTTCTGGATTTAAATTTATAGATTAAATATACTGATTGAGGATTAGTTCTGATTGTTTCTCACCAGTTGCATGTTCCTCTTCAACTGTTTGATGAAATTCAGTCCAAGGGGTAATTTATCATCTGAACGCTCTCAAGTGAAGTTGTCTAGTCAAAAGCAGCTCATTCTGTTCTGAAACACAGTACCAACAGCTGTTTAAATATCCAGGACACTCCTCCTCTCTCTGGCCTCTTCCTTACACGTGTACAAGGAAAATACTAACTTGATATTTTTACTGACTTTTACTTTTAATAAAAAAAGAGCACAAGTGCACCTCTTTAGAATTAAAAGTATTTACAAATAAGTAAAACATTTCTACCTTTGGTCTTTTTTATAGTTCCTAAAGTTAGATAAAGTTAAGACAAATTAGAATTCATCACATTGTGCCATTATACACTTTACCAAAATGTAGTAAAACTCAATGTAAACCACAAACCCTCTGAGTTAAAGTCCTCTGCAAAGATGTCAGGCTTAAAAGGATCAAATCATGTTTGAAGAAAACAAACACCTCATTACAGCTGTCAAGCACGGGGGTGGAAGTGTGATGACTTGAGCTTGTGCTGCAGTCAGAAGATCTTGGTTCCTTTTAGTCTTTAAGTCAACGACAAACTCCTTCTGGTACCAAAGCATTTTAAAGTCAAATGTGAGGTCATCTGTCCAACAGCTGAAGCTTGGGCCTGGCAGTGTTGAACAGTCTCCCACAGAGCAGATCATTTACAGAATGACTGCAGGAACTATTCTGTTTGACCATATATGGGTAGTTCCTTAAACTTTACTGCTAAATTTGGCTTTTGAATCATAAGGTGTCATTCTTATTTCACATATTGCTGACATATTTTATCTTGTGAAATTTGTCATGTGTTGTTCAACTATGAGGGTGTTTTTGTCTATCCTCACAACCTGACAAGAACATCATACGTATATTTAATACAGACCTTTTTATATGGACTATATCGTGTATTTGACACCTTTTGATTTTGATTGGATTTTGCTTCTGAAAATTTAACTAAATAATTGCCTCAAAGGCAGCACTGTAATATACTCAGTAAACAGTACAAGTCAATAAAGTATAAAGCAGCTTTGTTATAGGCAATTTCAAAATAAGAGTACATAAAATAAAAGACAAACAGAACTTGTATTTTCACTTAGGTATATTGAAATGATTGAGAGTAAATGTGTAAGAACGTGTTTATTCTATGAGGAATTTAAACCAATAATCTCTAAAAACTGAGCTTTTTGATCTAAACTCCATTTTGGATGTGGTATGTTCAAAAAGCAGTTTAAAAACACACATTTCTGTATTAAGTCTTTGAGTAAAACCTTGTTTTGTGACTCCATATCTTAAAGTACTGTATGTCCATACATTCGTCAGCAAAACGACAGGATGGGCAGACTGCTGAGTTTTCTTTTCCCCCCCTCAAGACAGCAGTTCATGCCTGTTATTCCAGCTTTGTAAAAATAATCAAGCCACTGGATGGCCACGTAAATCCCCCAGACCATAAAAGCACCAACAGAAGTAAAACAAACAAAACCTTAAAATAATTTTGTAGAAGCAATAATGTGGAGTGGGCCTTAGTCAGAACTCTTCATCCTATAAGGAGAGCAATATCAGTCAGACTTGTGGAGGTCTCTGCTCCCATGGTGAGGGAAGATGACCTTCTTCATGTGCTGTTTTAAAAAATGCTTATCTACACAGAGGTTTGTCTTTGCAATTTCCTCCACAGATTAAGTTTGTTGAGCATCTAAAACCTTTTCCCAAATCATGACTTCTTTGTTGTTATTGAAGATTAAATGACAAATGTGTGAACTTGACAAAGTGCTGGACCTCCAATAACTCACAATTTAGTTTAGACTACTTAAATTTTTTTTTAAATCTCCATCAAATGGTTATAAAGTAAATGAAATACATTTTAAGTATATGTACTTTAAAACTCCTACTGGCATGTACAGATATAAATGAAACACAAAAGGTCACCATTAGAATTTGTAATTAAAAAAAATCGCTTTAATAAATTAAATGGGAAACACATTATGCCGAAGCAGCAAATAAAACAACATGATCTTGCTGCTGTTCTGTCTGCATGTGACTGAAGTCACTGAAACAAGTCTTTCAAATGTTAGATGATTTTAATCCACTTTAGATCTTCGGGGCTTCTGATTGTCAACTCCATAGGCTACTGCCCACAAGCTGATCCTGCTTCATGCATTAAAGCAAGTCAAAACAATGACAAAACTTAAAGTGTGCGCAGACAGACTCCTCATTTTACATATGACCATAACAAACAAACAAACAAACAAACAAAGAAATGGTTATATTTTTAAACTCACTGAGTTTAGTGATTCATACCAGAAAATAATCTGCAGCAAAACAATTTAGAAATCTTTCAGGTGTCACTCTGCGTCTGCACACGTTCACACTGACATGCACACAAACCATGATCTCTAGAAACCAGGAGGGTTTTGTTTTTTCCGCATCCCTCATGGTGGTCTACCCTGTGTCTCACTGCACACAAGCCAAACACAGATCACATGCAGAGACTTGGTACTCAAAGCTTCAGCCGTTCCACACGGGAGCATCAGAGAAATCAAGAGATCACACTGCTGATTCTGGCTTCCATCTGCGAGTGGGGGAAACCACATGACAGAGGTGGCTTCTCTCAGTCAGGATTCCCAGAGGATAACTGGCAAGTCTACATGGATACACGGGTGGTCCAGCTTTATAATTCCCTGGAATGACACGAGAAATTTAAACGATTTTGACTGATAAAACTAGCAAAGTGTAGTGATGAGTTTCACACTGGTTTTCTCACCTGAGGTGTCAAGTTTTTCTGTATCCTTCTCAGCTTGGCCTTTTTACGTCCATTTTTTGTCACAATTGTCTCCTCGTAAAACTCGTGGGCCAAGTCACCATCCTCATCGAAGAACATAGAGCTGCAGCATAAATAAATAAACAAAAGGGATTTCAATGCAAATCTTAGATCGTTAAACCACAGTTGGTTAATCAGACTGTTGCATTTGTTTTGTGCAAGTTTATGAAAGTGTATAAAGTTGCAACTATGTGGTAAGATGGTTCAAGAGGTCAACACTATATAACCCTGTTATAATTCATGCTAACATTCATACTAAACTCCCATTTACCTTCGTCTGGTTAACACTAAAGGTGTTGCACCTGGGAAACTTCGCGCTCTCGTCAGCGACTGCTCGTTCCCATCTTTGGATGGATCTTCCCCACTACCTGAGCCAGAAAAAGGCCAAAATCCTTTGGATTTGGAGCCACTACCTCCCATCTTCAGCTACAGCACATTATTTTCCCGAATCACACAACGTCCAGTGGTGATACAGTGTTACTGTACTAGATAATGTGACTCTTAGTGAAGGATATCCTGGGGACAAAAAGAGGGAAATGAAGAGCTGTGTCATTTCAGGCATTCAAGTCTACCAGATAAAATCACTTTGAAACATTTTCCAAATCTTTAACAATAAAACACTAAAAAACAGACAGATCTGATGGTCAGCAGTTTGATCTTCAATCTGTTCCTGTGTTTTGTGTAACGGTTGTGCAGACGTCTTGTGAATATATAAAAACATTTTATAAATGGGTTTTTTTGGGGGTGGGGTAGTAAAAATACATAAAAAGGCAAAGTGATACTTCACTTTACAGTTATTGGTCTGTTGAGATTATTTTGCACTGAAAACAGACAATTTCTGATTCTGATGGTCTACTGCCTCTAAAACAAAACATATGTTTTTCTATTCTTGCACAATTCTTTGTTATATTTTTTTATTACTAGTACTACTAGTCATATCATGGCTAGCCAGTGTTAGTTTTTGTTTTGTGTGTACTATCTATATTTTGTAAAATAACTAGTGTGTGAACCTCTGTACGAATGCTGCTGTGACACCTGAATTTCCCCTCAGTGAGACAATAAAGACTATTTCTATTCTGAACAATTGTTTATTTATTACATTATAATAATAGCAAAACCATAAAGTAATTTGAAATACGCTATATTTCAGAGAGAAAAAAAGTGACATTTTAGAAGTGTTAACACACACCGGATGGATATAGACTAAATAATCAGCCAACATTGACCGTTTTAAAAATGTTCCCATTTCTGTGCGTTCTTTATTCCTCATTCCTTTATGAGACATTTTATATTATCCAACATCATCTGGGACATCTTTTAACTAACTAACTGTTTATATTTTTATTTTATACTGTTTGCATGTCCATGGGTATGTTTATTTTGTTTTCCTCCAGAGTGTTCATATTTTTAACTTACTTCTGGTGTCTATCTTTTATTCTCTAATTATTTTCCTTGAAATGTTGCAGCTGTAATAAATGCAATTTCTCTCTGGTATCAATAAAGTATTCGGATTCTGATAATGTAGCTTTTTTATGTCCACATTTACCTTCTACATCAATCAAACACAATAAATCAAAGCTGTTTCACAACACCTTGTCTTGATAACACTGACCTCACTGCGTCTGTAAACATCCTCCTCTTGGATCTGGACGAAGATCCGAGGAGGAAGTCATTAAATCTGAGGCATAAGTCCAGGAAATGTCAGGAACTCACAGGCCAGATTCAAGCCAGTGAAATCCCACAAACAATCCCTCGTTTTAGGACACGTATATCTGTATTTTTCATGACATACTAGAAAGTTTACATTTTAAAATAATGCTATTAAACAAGAAACAAATTATTTCTACAGATTCAGAGTCTGCAGCGTTGACGAAGCAACTTTTGCTAGCTTGTATTTTTCAGCAGAGGTGGAAGTTTGTTTCTACTTACATTATTTACAAAGTAACAATTACGTAACCTAATAAACCCGGGTGCTTGCTTAACCACAGAAAGCGATCCCTCCGATACTAAAATAACTAGGTTAACATGTTTTTCAACAAAATCACGTTTACTTTCTACGGTGACAATGGCTAACACAAGCTGATCTGGTTGCGAACATTTACAAATTCACTCGCAATAAATAAACCTACCTAAAGTAAGCAGTGGTCTGTTCGTAGATGGTAGGTGTCCTGGATGAATTTGTCTTGATGACTTTCCAGTTCGGTCAACAAGGAGAAAGATGATAATCTACACTTTCATAGCTGGTTTTGCTAACGTGTCTTCTTCTGGTGGTTTCTACAGCTGCTGCCGAGTAATCTAAACGACTTAGCGCCACCTGGTGGTCAGTACAATATAATACAATACAAAGAGAAACCACTCTCTTCTCAAAGCTAAAAAAGCACTGTATGGATATATTTTTTTCAAAACTGTTGAACATAATAAAGCTCAAAGTTTTGTTTGTAATATGTATTTGAGGAAATTCTTTTAAAAAAGTTTTTTTTTTTGAGTTATTAAATTTAAAAGAAGTTGAACATAAGATAAAAGAAGTAGAACACTAGCTAAAAACTAAAAATAGCAAAACATGACCTAAATATAGCAAAACACTTGTTAAAAGCTATCTGTAGCAAATTGCTATTCAAAGTATGCAGATGTAGTTAGATTTCAAAAACATACACAAAATAAACAAGAAAGCAATAGGGTGAATGTTGAACCAGACATTAATGAATATGATAAGTTTATTAGATAATCTGAATATGAATACAGGTTTCACAGATTGATTTAAGTGCCAGCATGTGGAAAAAAAGAGGATTTGTTCACATAAATATTGCATGAAATTGAGTAGTGCCTTACATGCCTTCAGTATTATATTAAACGTAAACACATATCTGTGCTTTATTATAACTTTTATTTAAAACACCTGAGTTCTTCCCTTTTAAATCACCTACAACTTTTCTCACAGTTTAATTACAAAGATCATTTGAGTCCATCTTCATCAACCAGGTGTGGTGATGCGAGTCATGGCCTGCTTCATCACGTCTCGAGCGCGAGCGTAGCGCTTCACAATCTGCCGCACGTGCTCCTCTTCCTCACGCTGCAGGATTCGCAGAAAGTTGCTCAACTCAGGAAGGCTAAACGCATCCCACTGTAAAACAAAACGGTTTCTTTCAATCACTTCAGACATGATGTTTTTTTTTCAGTGTCTAGTGGCAGATTGATCTACAGTTTAAGTAGAGGAGGGAACTTACATTTACATCTCCTGTCTCGTTCTCCTTCAAAACCAGACTCAAGACGGCCTCACTGGGGCCGGCACACAGACGCAGGAACAGAGGGTGCTCATCCTCAGACAGCTTACGCATGCAGACTGAAGAGAAAACAAATCAGAGCTTTAGAACACAACACATTTGTCCATTGGGTTTTCATAATGTGAAGAACCCCACCCTGGCTTTGCTTCTCGGTGCGTTCAAACAAGGCAAACTTTGCTGGGTTGTCCACCACCGTGAACTTCCTGAGCAAGGCCTCGATGACTTCTCGCACTCGGGTTTCGGAGCTGATGTGCAGGTGCTTCGCCGCGTCTTTGGGGAGGTAGAAAGACGTCCGCCTCTGTACCCGTCTGTTCTGCTGATCCTCCTCTTCTGTCGAGTTCTGGCGCTGGGGAGGCGGAGGAGGAGGAGGAGGGAGCGAGATGGGACGAAGGAGCTGAAAGTGGACCTTGATGAAACCAGTGTAGGACCCATTTTTGTTCTGCATGTTTAAATGAGAGTCAAACAGCAGTTTAAAAATGAAAATAAGAATGCTGTTTTAATACACAAAATAATACATAGAATATCAACTGTCACTCACAACCACCATGTAGAGATTATTGTTAATCTGAGCGTTGTACTCTTTCACCCTTTGCTGGATCTCCCCAACACTCAGTTCTTGTTTACCTGCTTCAATCTGTTCATCCTGAACAAAAGAAAGACAGAGTACACAGAAGCTTTAAAGAGATCTCCTGGATTGAGATTCTTTGGAAAAGATTTGAACAGTCAGTATCTTACCTGCTGTAGGTAACTATTTGGTCAGTCTCAGTTAGGAGAAATAGGTCAAAAACCTTTAGTGGTTCACATAAAATTGATAAGCTTTTACATCACAGGTTATTTTGTATTACCTGATTATTTACACTGATATCGTCGGTTATTAGCAAAAGCAAATAGCAGCAGCGGCTTGCTGTAGCGCTTCCTGTGCAGTGTGGGGCACTTCCAACAATGCAATGCAACTTTAAAAAATAAATAAACAATGTTTACTTGATGTGCTACAAAATTTTCTGCACTGGAGCTGTTCTAATCCACTTTGATAACTAGCCGTTAGCTCATCGGTCCAGTCAGAATTCAACTCTGAGGTTCTTCAAAAAGATATCTACAACAGGTAAGATACTATCTGTTCTATCTCCTTCACATTTTTCCTGCAGTAAACAGCTCATTTATGATCATATTATTAATAGGCAGATCTCTTTCTTTCTTTCTTTCTTTCTTTCTTTCTTTCTTTCTTTCTTTCTTTCTTTATTTCTTTCTTTCTTTCTTTCTTTCTTTCTTTCTTTCTTTCTTTCTTTCTTTCTTTACCACATTTGTGTCGTTCTCAATGGCCTCTTCAGTGTAGTCTGTCTTCTGTGTCAACACACCTCCATGCGTGCTGCAGTCCAGCTGGATGAGCGGTCGGCAGCGGTAGTGACATGTGTAACTGCAGTCTGTAGGGGAAGTAAACTGTGAGTGGACATACAGTACTTCACTTTGACTTGAAGTTTCATTTCTGCCCTGTGAAGAATAAATGCAAATTTTAATATAATTGTAAAATGACAGGATGGGTGGACTGCTGACTTTATTTATATGTTTTTTTTAATCAGAGCCATAACATGGTGTTTGTCAGAGTTTCTGATTATTACAGAAACTCGATGAGACACAGCCCAGAGGAGGAGCTGGTCCCAAAAGGCAGTTCTAGTCCCAACCTGTTGTTTTTGCTCCCCTGCCTGGCTGCCTCAGGACATTACAGGATTTCTCTAACATGCATGAATGAGTCAAAGCAAGACTCAGGGCATGTTTTTGATGAGATAATATTACATTATAACATGATATAAAACTCAAAAACGTTTTTTTTTTACATGATATAGCCCCTTTAAATAAATTCAACACTTTTTTATTAGTGTGTGTACTTTTAATTTATTTTCCCAATTACTGTGAGCAGTTTTATGACTTTTACTTATGTACTTTTCTTGTCAGTGAAATTCATTTTACCAAAATCATTTTCTGTTAAGGTATTTTTACTTTTATAGTTATTTATTTCAAGTACTCTGTGTGTTTTCAATCTAAAAACAAAAGTGAGAATGTTACATTTCTAATTTTTCATCACTTTTAGAAAAAAAAAAATTTAAATCAGTGTCTTTTTTCTTCTGTATCCTTGGCTCCTAGCAGGAAAACATTTTGTAGATGCTTTTGTTTCCTTATTATATGATAAACACAGGAGTTGTTTTGTAATGACAGCAATAATCTAGAACAGACTGATTAAATGTTAACTACAGTTCTGCTTTTTATGACAAGGAAACGAAAAGAATCAAAAGTTTATGTTCTCACATTCATTCTTCCTTTTCTATTTGCTTCTTCCCTGGGAAACATTTGGTGTGTATACAGAAGGTACTTACTGGCACAGCGCAAACTCTGCTTAAACAGCCCCCAGATGAATTCTCCACACAGGTCACACCAGGTCAGGTGTGTGTAGTTGTAGGGCTGGAAGTCGTGTCCCATGGCCCCCTCCCCTGCATGGCAGCTGGGCACCTCGATGCTAACTCTGTCTCCGAGCAGGCGGACGGTGTGGAGGTGGGAGGGCTGGCCGGGGTTTACAGCCGGCGAGGCCGGAGCTGCCAGCTCGATGGGATCATCAACGCTCAGGTCCTTCAGCTCAATCAGCTCACAGTGAGACATCCTGTCCTTCACGCTGAAACGGACATGTCAGTGTCCACAGGAGAGACACCTGCGCCTGTCCATGTCTTGTTTATCATCAGGTCCACTTTCAGAGTTTCTGTCAGCGCTTTCTGCAAACAGATGGAAGAGACACTGAAATCACATCCACCCCAGGAGCTGTTTAAACAACAACAAAAGAAATATCTAAATCTGGTTTTATCAAAAGATTAAAATGTTAGCCTGGATTGACAAATGGCCCAAACAAAAGATTAATATTTGTTATCTGAAGTCAGGAATCATATGAGTATATGGAAATGTGGGACAAGATGATATAATCCTGCTGTCCTGCTGCAGTTTGTTCTGATTTCTGTCTGTGACACGAAAACAAAACAGCAAACCTGAGGCCTGTGTTTAATGTCATTTAGTTCTTTTATAGCACATTATACACCAGCTTTTGAACAAACAGATTAAAAGGCTTCACTGAAAAGCACTTTGAGTTATAGACATAAAAAACTGTTTTGTATTTTTGACAATCAGATAAAAAATGAAAAAAAATTACCGTAATAATAATCCAGCTTTAGGGGCATACGTTATAATTTTAGGTCAATATCTGTAAAACTGATTAAATTGTTGCCAATTTTGTGATTTGTAAAGTTCACTAGATTGTGGCAGTCTTTCTGAATCAAGACGGCTCCAAATATGAATCACTTGTAAATGTACATCCAGTGAACTGAATCTGTGACTGAAAGTGTTTCATGGGATATTCTGCTAACAGACAAACACTTATGCACAAACAGAGGCAAAAATATTACTGTCCAACTTCTTTCAAAAACAACAATGAAAACAAAAATCAGGCAGTACAATAATAATAATAATAAAAGTTGATAATAGTAAACCAACATCAAGTTTGAGTTTCTGAAAATTTTCAGTGAGACAGATTGAGCAATGTAATTAACAAATGTGCAACATTATATATTATTCTATTGTCATTTTAGCATATTGTCTTGAGTATTAGCTACTGATTTATAACAACTATTTTGAATAAATTAGCAACAAAAATAAATAGCAAATAGAATTAAAAGATGAATACTTGTATCATTCTGTATTTAACACTCATGTAATTTGGTTTTTCTGTTGATATTTTATAGTAAAAACTCGGATTAAACAGCAGCAGCAGGTTATTTTACACGCAGGCCTACATGTGCCATTAAATAAAAGTTTACAGTCAGCTGCTCTCTTTCAGATTTCATTCTAAAACGCAGATGAAAGTCGTGTAAATAGTTTTTTTTCCTGCGGGACAAACTTCTTGTGACTTGAATGTGAAGAACCTCAGGCTCCCTCTGCCAACTGGGTCAATTATTCCTGCAGGGCGACAAGGACTCAGTGTGAACTGGATCATCTTGTTTATTCCCGGGTGCTTTTATTTTCTCACCGCTGAATTCTTCTTCAACTTGACGTTTGTCCCTGAATGTGAAGCTCTACGGGACAAACCCCGGGACAACCCGGGTTAATTTAATCCCGCAGGAAATTAAACCATCAATACAAACCGAACCAAATAAATTGTTTAGATCCTCCGACGGAGAACTAAAAGGCTAAAAACAACAACCTTACCTCATTCACTTCATCCCTGCTGCTATTTGAGGATAATATTAGAAAGATAGACGCACTTTGTGGTTGAATTAAGACCCGGACTCCTCTTCCTCCTCCTCTTCCTCCCGCAAACGCACGCTCATGAGTTTGCGCATGCACAGTGTGACCGTGGGATTATCATCTAATCCCAACTGTGCACCAGTGAGGGGAGAGTCGCAGATTCAGGG
The DNA here is from genome assembly GCA_031762495.1 of Anablepsoides rubrolineatus. Lineage (NCBI taxonomy): Eukaryota > Metazoa > Chordata > Actinopteri > Cyprinodontiformes > Rivulidae > Anablepsoides > Anablepsoides rubrolineatus. The sequence continues at coordinate 16,849,276 of JARVGW010000682.1, forward strand.
ATGTTTCTGTAAAAAACAAAAAAAAAAACAGATTCAGTGGGAATATTTTTTGCCACTTCAACGACACATCTTTGAATAATGTCTGTTAGCAAAATATCTCATGAACTAATAGACGGATTTTATTGAAACATCCAGAAAATGATCATTGGATGTAAATCTAAAACTGATTAAATTTTAGAACCAATCCAACTCAAGATGGCCTCCGCAACCTACTGACCTTAAGCAAGATATAACATGCTATATTGTCAGTTTAACATATATTTTGTTAAAATTTGGGGTGATTGTAGCTGAGAATAATTCCCAACACAATGAGTGTGAGATCTGAAACTGTAAAAAAAAAACATTGTTTTCAAGGTTTGACCAAAACAGGTAGGCTAAATGACAGCAAGTGATATAATTTTATTTTAATGAGGCATTTTATGTTGTATAATTTATTATTTTCTTTTATTATTATTAAATTGCAGTTAAAATATACAATTTTGACTTTCTTAGTCTATAAAGAGATGAAAGTAGGAAAAATTACAGAGACAATGTAAATGTGACACTCTGATAAACCTGAGGACACTGTTTTCCCTCAAATGCTTGAAGTCAGTTTTAATTTGGAAGTCTTTCAAAAAGGAAAAAAGCCAGCGGGCTCCAATCTGCCAGATAAAGATGTCTTCTTATTTTCTGTATCTAAAACCCAACATAACTGTGACAAGTGGCTCCACAGGGCGCCGCAGGGGTTTCTTCTTCAATGAGCTCATTTATTTCTGAGGTTTAAAGAAACACTAAAGGCACCAAATCTACTAAAACCAAATTGGGATTCTAAGAAATAAAGAAGGTTGCACATCCTAAGGCCAAAATCAATAAGTCAGCAAAAGAAAACTAATAAAATATTTGCCACAAGTCCTGCAAATCAATATAAAAAAAAAATAGGATGTTTACACTTAATCTGCTAAATGGAATTACATCAGATGCATAAACAACATCATGTACATTTGTAGCTTACGAAAAGAAAAGAAAAGAAAAGTTCAAATAAAAATCTGAGTTCATATTTGTTGTCTATAATCAAAGCTCTATTGAGCCACCTTAATGACTTGGCTAAACAAT
>JARVGW010000682.1:16852257-16894910 GCA_031762495.1 Anablepsoides rubrolineatus
ATATATAAGCTTGAGGATGGATATTAAATGTAAGAGACACAGAGTAGAGGAATGTCCTGAATGAGCTGTTGTTGTTCTCAGTGTGTCACCAGCTTATTACAGTAATTGGAGCACAATAAACAGCTCAGCACTGCTGGACGAGGAGCTGCTTTAGTTTGAGTTATCACATACTGATAGAGAGTTTCAGGTATGAAAGACACGCTTTATTGACACTATTTAACAATTAACCCACAGTTAATTAAAGAGTTTATAAACACCAGTCCTGAGCGGATGTGGTTTATATAGTTTTATTTTGAAAATCCCAAGCAGGGGTTTAACTTCCTCCCCTCAGCAGCGAGTTGTTGACGTGGATCAATAAAACAAGTAATGTAATTTTATTTTTTTTGTGTGTAGGCTCCCTTTCCTCTACGTTCATATAAAGCAAAAACAATAACTTAATTAAATAAATGAATAATAGAGCTGGAAGAACAGAGAAACACTTCCGGGTTCTTCTCATTTGTGTTGGAGGGAAACAAACAAACTGCGGGTTTAAACCATAAATATGTACATTTATATAATATCTATGCTTTAAACAAAATGGTCCACAACAAGGAAACTGAAACCGAGTCTCGGTTTTACGGTTTTACACGAAAGATCTCTGCTGGGCTGATTCATCTAATCTCTTTGATCTTTTCTGTGTTTATAGCCTTTGTGTCTCGACCCGGAACAAGTGAGTCCTCTTGAAATTCACTCATTTTTAACATATTTCTTCTTTCTTACTTTTTTTTTGTTTAAAGCATTTGTTAGATATTTAAAATTTTACTTTTTCCAGGTTGGTTTTCATGGCATCCTTTCCTAATGACTCTGGCTGTAAGTCAAGTTCTTTGTTTAAAATTTTGCTATAGTCAATCTAGTTCGTCTGTTAGCAAAATATCTCATGAGCCACTGAGTAGATTTGAACGAAACCTCTAGAAAGCATAATCTTTAGATGTATATCTACAACTCAATATTTTTTGGAGTCAAGGCAGTTCAAAATAGCCACCACAACTAATCCTCATTAGCCAACACATAAAACCCCCCAGTTCCATCAGTTATTGATCTAAAATCAGGTGTTGGATCTGAGAGTCATCCACAACACATAATCTATGGCAGCAACTCCATCACTTCTCAGCACAAGTTGATTTTAGTTTGAATCTCTTGCTGCTATGTGTTTAGTGTTTTATATCAAGTCTTTTTAGGAACGGAAAGAGTTTCAAGTTGCATTCTTCAAATTCAAGAGCTCAGAGGTTAACGTTAAACATTTCACAAGTTTTGAACAGTTGTGATTTCATATCAAGAAAACATCATATATTACTTTGTCTAATTTTTCTTCATGTAGTTTGGCTTCTTCATGACAGAAGCCATCTTCGTCTTCTCTCCTCACGTATCCCTCTTCAAAAGACTTCCACACAAAACGAAAGGCCGTATTCACTGGGTCCTGCAGAGCCTCTGCTGCCTCTGTGCAGCTCTGGGCCTGGCTGCCATCTTTTACAACAAACACCTGCACGGTAAAGCCCACTTCACCTCGTGGCACGGTCTGCTGGGCCTGCTGACAGTCTGCGTGGTTGGCGGGCAGTCTTTGGCAGCTCTGCCTCTCGTTTACCCTTCTCTCGCCAAAGGCTGGTCCCTCGCCAAGCTCAAGCGTTACCACGCAGCATCTGGCCTCGTCACCTACCTGCTCAGCAGTGCCAGCCTGCTGCTCGGGCTTTGCTCTGAGTGGTTCAGGGCGTCCGTCTGGGAATACGCCTGGTACCTGTCAGCACTATGCCCCGCTCTCAGTGCTGTCATCATAATGAACCAAGTTTCCAGTGCCTATATTGCTAAAAAGCGACTGCAGTATTAACAGGAACCATACTGTGGACAGCTAATGAAAACCATTTCATTGTAACTTCATTTGTGTTTTTATATATTTTACCTCGGGTTGTAAATTATCTGCTTTTGTTAAATAATTTTAACATGTTTGATTGAAGTTACTTGGAGACCGGACCAAGTAGAAAACAAAATAAGCACAGTATATACAGTATATATGTTCTTTTTTTCATATCAATGAGTGATGCATCTTTAAATATAAGCAAGGTTTGTGACCAGATGCCATCTACCATGTGTTTGTTTGCCTACAGTAAGAGATGAAGTGACTGAATAGGGTCAAGCAGTAATATATTTACTTTCACAGACTACACCCTGCTGTATTTCAGTCACGTGAAAGAAGCTTCCATGTGGTTTTCGCAGATTCAGCTGAGTGCTTTGTTTAAATTAAGTGTAGACCTGCAATTCAAAATGTCATTCAATATGTCTGAGGGGTGTTCCAGAAAACAGGTTTAGTGAAAACTCAAAAGTTAAAGGAATTTCTGAGTTTTCTGTAAGTAAAAATGGACTTTATGAATTAAACCTGCTTATTTACAAACAAGTGTTTTTATTGAAGCAAAGTTGTTGTCTATTTTTAACCAGTTAAACTGATATCAAAGCTGAAATGCTTCATGGAATCATATCAGAATCACTTTTGATAAAATAATTTAACTCCGTAACATTTTCCTCTCAGGGTAATTTAACTCTTGAGTTTCTGGAATACCCTGCCAATATGATGTCATATTTTACGATTTACGAGTAGCTTTAAAGTGCCTGTGAGACCAAAAAAAAAAAAAAAAAAAATAGTAATGCATTTTTTGAAAGATAACACTGATGGTATATTCTGCTGAGATGAACACTTAAGATATTCATGTCTGCATGTGAACAGAGCATTACTACAGTGACCAACAACATAATGTAGAGAAAAATCTGATGTTTCTTTAGATTATTTTGAGTCACTATCAGCGAGAAATGAAGAAGAATCAGAGTTTAAATATTGCTTCAATAAACAGGGAGTTTTCTTAGACTTCCCCTTTGATGTCACATCCTGGTTCACTTTGGCTGAACCAAGTTTAAAGGAAAATATGCCAGTTATGTGACAAAATGGATATAATTGTGTATTATGCCAAGTTTCTTAAATATAAAAAAAGCTTTGTATTTGAAAGATATGCATGTCAGGCACTTTAAATTAGAGTCACAAACATACGTTCTGAAGTAAAATTATTTTCTATATAAAACAATTCACACTGCAATAGAAGTGTTTTATTGTTCAAATAACATTAATATCACATAGTTATGTTTTTTTTTTACTTTGATTTAGGCTGTAGGTATGAAACTCTCACTGAATCAGCCATTAATGGATCAAAGTAAACAAACAGTAAAAAAGAAAGGTTATAAAAGCATATTTTTTTTATTATAAATAAGTACATTTCAGACAATTAAATGAAAATTAGGGACAACTGAAGAAAAGGAGTAAAAACAAACAAACATGATTTTCATGGGATTACTCTAGAGGAAAGAAAAAGGTGAAGATACTACACAATGGAAAAAAAGGTAAAAATAAAAACAAGGGATAACTATTATGTATTTTGTACAGTTCCTCTGCTGAAATGATTCATTTACAAAGTACTAAAGCCACCTTGAACTCTAAAGCAAACTAAATCACAGGTTTTGATGAAGAAAACCACAAAATTCATGATGGAAATAACAGTTGGAGACAGAAGAAGCAAAGTCAAAGTGAACAGTCAGGAAAAGAACTCATAAATGAAACATAAATTCCTAGGGAATGGTCTGTTGTCTCAGCTTATCCAGTGTTTTCTAAAGGCTAATAATCACTGTAGCGAGCCTAATTTACCAACAGAGGAAGGTGGCTTCCCTAAATCTAAACACCTCGAAGCGTCGTGACAACACAGAAACGGACGGCTACAGAGAAGAGCACCTAAACTCCCAAATGCAATGCGTACCTACACCGACACTACCGACAGAAGCTACTCACACCGCACTGCGTCTAAGGGAAGAGCGATTACTGAAAAATGGCACTGTCGTTTTGTTTTTTTAAGGCCACCGCATCAACTTCAGCAGGTTGTGCCACAGTCACCGGCAGTTTTATGGACATATCAAACTTATCTGGTTAAGATGGTTTGTGGCTACATTAACTTGAGGTTTCACCTTCCCTGGCTGTGCAGATGGAATTGTTCCTGTAGTTTTGGTAATATTTGTCCTGAAAATAAAGTCTTTAAATTCTTATGTCATATGGGGTTTAGGGGAAATAGAAAAGATGAAGGAATTTCCGTAAGAAACCAAAAGAGGAAATAAAATCTTATAAAATGAGCTAGTAACATAAAACCTTGGTTTGAGCTCCTTTTGGCTTTAAACCTCGCTGCTTGTATTCACAATTTTGTATCTGCATTAAGCACATTTTGAGTTTGTTGATGACTTTCTGTCAGTTTGATAAAAAGCCGATTGGTACAACGTTTAAATCCTAAAACTCAAGACCATTTGTGTTACTTAAGGCTAAAACTTAAAGCACACAGTACAAATCCATGTCCCAATCCCTGTGTTGACGAAGGCTAACATGAAAGTACATTCGTTTTAGTTTGAAGGGAAACAAAAGTGAAAGATTAAACTGAACATAAATTTGTCTGGGTGAGTTTATCATCAAGATAGTTACTGTAATATTAAACAACGAAAATCTACACACTGCACAGTTTCGACTTGCAATATAAACAATGATAAAGACTGTTATGTACAAAGTATGAACATCTTGAGTTATAGCGTCACACATCTTTTCAACAGGGGATGCTACAATGTCTATCAAACTGCTAAAGACTAAAATATGCTCTGAATACCTAAAATTTCTGGTTTTAAAGGTAAGCCTCGAAGGATTTTCTCTGTATATTGTAAATCTGACCAACACGCAGACCCCATCATCTACTGTGAAGTTTCCAGGCTTTTCACAGGATCAGTGTTCAACAGGAGATCTCGGCAAATAAAATCCATTTGTGCCTAAGAATTTCATGGCAACATACCATGAGAAAATCCAACATTAAACAGTTTTAGTAACATTTTTCACATGAAGTTCAGCACGGCGACACCTGGAGTAAAAACGTAGCAGCAGAGGCTGTGCGCGGCCCCTGAAAGTTTCAGCTGGTCCTCGTATGACAAAGGTCTGTTCCCGTTGATCTGCTGCTCCAGCCAAACAAGTCTGAGATTTTCAGCATAAGGATTTGTGTTACTCTTGACTCTGTAGCCATTAGGTTGATTCTCTCGTCTGCAGGGGAGAGTCCATGTGTGTACGAAGTGCATTAGGAGTGGGAAATCCAACTTTATTTTAAGGATGGTTAAAGAATAGAATAGCCAAATCAGTTATCAGAAGCTATGCGAACTTGATTGTACTGTTTGTGTTCAGGATTAACATTTACTTCCTGAGAAGTGTGTGATCTATACATTTAAACATGTTTAGATATGTATAAATGATTATTTTTTCTATCAAAATATTACTTTTATTTCCAATTTAGCACTTATTGTAAAGATTTTAGTTAAAGTTTGTATAATCATTCCCATACCTAATGCTCTTTAGGTAAAACATGCTGGATTGTGTGGCTGTTTGAACCCTTACTGTCCTGTCACCTCTATAACATCGTCATCAGAACTGTCCCCTCCGTTTACGGAACTCGGATATCTGTCTGGTTGGGTCAAAGCGGCCCCCAGCAGGCTGGAAGTGGGGTTGTTGAAATGGGAGAGGAAGCCAGGTGTGGCAGAGTTGGAGTTAGGCGTTGAGAACCCCCCCGTCCCCGGGAGGAGAGTGGTGGGGAACATTCTTGGTGCAGAAAGCAGCGACTGACTGTAGCCGAGAGAGAAATTTGGAGAGAGAAGACCCGCCATGTTTGGGTTCATTAAGTACGGAGGCAAAGGAGCAGAGGGGAGGGAGGAAGAGGTTCCTGCTGAGGGCGAAGACGACATAGGAATAGTGGTGGATGCAGAGGAGAAAGCAGAGGAGGAGGAGGGGGTAGGAAGGTGCCCGTTCCCTGTAGCAGGCTGTCTCAGTAAGTCTGAACCTGCTGAGGGGAACATGGACTGTAGGTCAGCCATAGTTTGTCCAGGAGGCTGAAGGAACGACGATCCACCACCAGCCATTAGAAGTGGTTGACTCATGTGGCTGAGGTTCCCCAGCAGGGACGAAGAGTTCAGACCCACAGGCGGGAAACTGAGCCCACTTGAACCCAAAGGCAGACTTGAAAAATGAGCTGCGGCTGAAGTGTGTTTGCCTCCTGTTTGGGCGTTGTTGCCCTGGTTTTCGTTGCGCTTGCGTTTATTGCCTCGCACCTCCAACGCTGAACTCAGGAGCTCGTCGCTGACTTGCCTCCTGAGATCACCAGTCTGTGAACTGCCTTCGTCTCCTGCAGGCGCAGACGACACGTCGGATGGTAAGGACGGTTCATTCCCTGTGCCGGAAGAGGCATCGCCTGTGGATGAAGTGTAGTTGCTGAGCTCTCTGAGAATCTCAGAACTTGAAGGAGAAGAAGGTCGCTGGTCACTGTTAGGAGAGCTTTGCTGCTGATCTACAGGCGATGAACAACCATTACTGACATGCTGGATTGAGGAGCTCTGGGTGTCTGCGAAGATGACAAAAAATATGCTGTTACTTCTGATATTAGGGTTTATCATAAAAACAGCATTATTAGTTCGAATGTGCCCTTCGGTCTTCAGCTACTTTAATAAGTTGGCAGTTGCAGGCATCAAATTCAAAATGAGCAAATATTTAAAAAATAAACAAAGTTTATTCATTTGAACATTAAATATCTGGTCTATATTGTCTATTCAATTGAACATAGGTTGAAAAGGGGGGTTGTAGAAAATTGTGTGGCAGAACACAATATGAACAATAAATTTGCACCTCTTGATGAAGCAGATGTCCCAATCACCGTTCTGCTATTCTTTCCAGATCGAATAGCAAAAATCCTTCCATCGTTCGTCCTGATGTAAGTACCTGTGTGAGAGAAAACCAAATGTAAATTAAGTGATTCAGACTGTATTCACACCTAGGGCTGGGTATCATGGCCAATTCTCTAGATCGATTCGATATCGATTCATAATGTTCTGAATCAATTAATCACGATTCAATTCGATCTGCTCTTAAATAATGAAAATGGTTCAACTGTGTTGCAAATACCTTTAGATCCTCTGATAATGTGGATGCTCTCTCCTGCAGGAATTCGAGCTTGAATATCTGATGGACCATTGGGTCCAGGGATTACAATGTCTGTAAATCAAGATAAAAAGATAATTAGTCTAGATGTCTAAAGTTAAAAAATAAAGTTATTTTAGCATTTAGAAAAACATTTAATACCAGTAGTGGTGACAATCCGTTGCACATAAACTCCAGCTTTCTGCAAGAAGTTGAGAGGGAGGCTGCCAGCAGAGCTGAAGCCCGACATGCCCATGCCCACTTGGCGAGGCATCATTGGGATTGGCGTTGACTGGATGGGCCTGACACTTGCTACTGGTTTGTCATCTGGTCGAGTCAGGGGACGCCTGGAAATATAGCAACTGAGCTTGAAAAACTGTATTTCAGCAGCAGTATTTAGTATGTTACAAACTCATTGAAAAAAAAAGGTAAGTGCAGCTTAAATTAGTTCATTTTCTTTTACATTATAGTTGAAAATACAGTGCTGATTATTTAAGCAAATATTGTAGTGGATTCCACCCCACCCCCCATCACTAAATGAGGAGGAAACATGCAGCTGAAACCTACCAGCCACGTTGGTTAAAGGCTGCTATGCTCGCTAGCGCATGATCACTTGTTGGGTAATAGGGGGCATACGACGGGCGCGAGTAAGGTACAGAGGCTCGTTTCTCATCCTCGTAGCTTTTCTTTGCAGCTCTCTTCTCTGCTTTGGTCAGTTTTGACTCCTTGCGATCCACCAGCAGTGACTCGTGGTGGAAAGGTGGCTTCAGAGACAAGTGGGAAGAAAAAAAAAGTAGAATGTTAGACCAACAAATCTGTGTTTCATAATGACATCAAGTTATTTGACAAGTAGTTTGGGACTCATAATTATCTCATCAAACCAGTTCTAAAAAGAAATAAGAGGGCTGTGCAGAGGAGGTAGAATGATTATTTGTATGTTTTTGTAATCTTGTTAATGTGGGATTTTTCTGTCTAAAAAAATGTAAAGAATAGTTGCTTCAGGTTAACCAAAGTTATTGATCAGAATGTCAGTTTTAGATTTTACTGTTTATCTTTTTTTAATTACAGCTATAAACAGAAGTATTCTGCAAGATACGCTGTAAAATTTGAACTAAAAGATGTTTTACTTCAAACTTGAGGTAATGATTTATTCTTTATATTTACCCATGCACTTTTATTGTTAAAAAATATGGGAGTTATATTTATATTTTTTTATAAAGAACAATAAAAAACTAAACTTTCTGTCAGGTTCTTAAAAACACATGTAAACACTACTTTAAGCACAATCTTCCATGCACTGTACCTTTGTGATGAGGTTTGGATAAAGCTGACAAGCTTGATGAATCACTGGTTCTAAGTCCTGAGATTCCAGCAGAAGTCTTTTAGCTTGAGGCTCCTCTTCTACAAAATGCAGCAGTGACTCCACTTCCTTACGGGTGAAGTTCAGCACTGGGTTCAGGTCGTCAACGACACGATCTTCACAAAGAAAGTATACAGGTAAATGTTTGTAGTGTGCTGAATAAGTGCAAAGCTTTTAACAACCTCCACCTGATCACAATGAGCAGGAATTCTTACCAGACATGCCCTGTTTGGAAACCTGTCTATCGTAGATCTTCTTCTCCAGTGTAAAGTCACAGACGAGGCGGTAAATGTAGCAGGGTTTCCTCTGACCGTAACGGTACACGCGACATACCGCCTGGGCGTCATGACAGGGGTTCCACGATGCATCAAACACAATGACCCGACTGGCCCCGATCAAATTTACCCCCAAACAGCCCGCTCTGAAAAAACAAAACAAAACAAAACAAAAAAAAACAATGAACTTTCTGCATAGTAAAAAAACAAGATGTGAAAAGTGATAATGAGCAGAATGTATGGAGACAAACCTGGTAGAAAGTAAGAAAAGCATTGTTGTTGTGTTCTCTGGATCATTAAACTGGTTAATAAGCCGTTCTCGCTCTGAGGCAGATGTACTCCCATCCAGTCCTGCGGACCAAAAGATTAACAGACACCATCTCTTAACCCTGAAACAACTGACCCTTGAGCTCAAAATCTAAACAGGTTTAAGTCATTAACCTTTCTGATAAAACTCTATCTTCTCTCCAAAAATGTAAACTGACTGGAGTATAAATATCACTTAATGATGAAAACTATACAAAACAAAACTCCTCATTAACATGAGTTCTAGACTAAAGGGTATTAGGAGCTATTTGAAGCAACAAAATTAGTTAAACACAATAACTTTATTTCTTCAGTTATAACTGCACATTTACAGCTTGTTACACAGAAATAACAGATCAGAGGACTCACTATAGTAATTGAGGTTGCGAACCCAGTTTGGATTCTGGCCGTCACTGGTTGCGATGCCTTCAGGCATGGGTCTCTTTGATAAGAAGTCCTCAAGTACCGTCAGGGTGGACAGACTTTGACTGGAGAAAACACAGATTAAAAAAAATGGAAAGAATTATAAAGTGTAATGTACTATACATCCACTTATTCAGAAATGTACAGCGTGAGATTAACAAGACTTTACTTTGATTTTGAACTGGGAAAGGCAGCGATCAAACCTCTGCCAAATCAAATGGTGACTCTCTCTTCTATCTCTCAACCTCCATGTTAAATAAGTCGAAATTACTAATCAAACTGCAGCCAGTCTTTTACAACTTGTTTTATAGTGACTTAATAATTGATTGAATTTGTATTGGACTTTACATTTTTCAATCTCAAAGTTCTACAAAAATAAAAACATAAAAAAGCAAAAACTATGGTAACAGCAGTGCAATTAAAAATCATTTCTTAAAACTTTCTGTAGTCTGGGGCATCCTCAGATGTTCCCCAAACGAGGTGCAGCAGAGCAAAAGGCCCTGTCCCTCATGGCATGCAGTTTTGTCTCAGTCTGACGAGGATATAGCTGGTAGGATATTGTAGAGCGGAGGGACAGTATTGATGTCTGAGCAGTGAGCAGTTCTTTGTAGTGTAAAGCGTTGCTGTGGATGGATTAGTGGGCGAGTAAGGGAACCTTCTATTCAATGCGGATTGTGATGGGAAGCCAGTGTAGGGATTTAAGGATTGGCGTGATGCTGTCGTGTTTTGAATTTGTGTTTAATATTTAATATCAGGACAGAGGGCTTACCTGAAGACCAATACCTTGTCTCTTCTCCTGACGCTTTCATCAATCAAATGAAAGAGCAGAACCATTTTTGCAGAGTTCTCCAGAAGTCCAATTTGGTAGTTTGACATTATGTCCTTCGCCTAAAAACATACATTTTAGCACTAAATAAACATTTCAGGAATACTTTATATTTAAGTGGTTGAGCTCAACTAGAAAACTATAATAAAAACTGCATTTTCATGACATACCCATTCATATGTGATGACCTGATTGGCTCGGTCTTGAGATATGTTGACTAGCGGCAGGCTGTTGTTGACTTTGCTGTTGCTTGGGTCCGGTACTTTGGCCTTCAGACCAGTGCTGGGAGCAGGGCAGCGAGGGTTACTGGCTGAGGTGATGTCATCGAGGTCCAGGTCCGGTTCATTGGCCTGGTTTTCCTTTTGCAATGCTTCATAAAGGACGTCTGGGTGATTCCAAATCTGTAAACATCGAGCAGAAACAGGTTTTAAACACTGTAAAAAGGTCAAATTTGTAGCAACTAAACATAAAAAAAACTGTCATACTTTGCAGCAAACACAGAAGGCTTTGAGTGGGTTAAGACCGAGCCAACCGCTGTTTCCCGCCTCTCGAAAGCGCTTCATGAACTCGGTATACAGTGCCTTCTGAACGGGCGAGAGGCGTACCATGATCACAAACTCCTCCTTACTTGGAAGATGGTGTCTGAGCACATCGTGACCTCGTCTGTGAATCAGGAAAACAACACATGCTGCATTAAAAATACAAACAGAATTTTAATTATTTTTAAGTTTCTGAGTGTGAAAGACAAAGAGTTTACCTCTGAACAAAACCCTCCAACAGGCTGTGTAGCACGTGGCTGCGGTAGCGCATCAAGCGGACATCTTGAGGCGTGCTGTCCATACACTGACCGTTCAGGATGGGACGCTCGAACATGTTGCTGAACTCCTGCCGCGTGCCTAAAAAGTCTGGCCTGACAAAATCCACCATGCACCAGTATTCAATGAGGTTGTTTTGAAGCGGGTAACCTGTGAGAACCACCCTGCGCCGGGAGCGAATGTTCTTTAAGGCCTGCGATGTGCTGGCATGGTAGTTCTTGATGCGATGGCCCTCATCACAAATCACCACATCCGGCCCAGGCCGGACGATGGCCTTTTCAATTCCTAAAAACAAAGAATGAACCCTGAGATAAAAATCCCAACAATGAAGTCCATTAAAGTTCCTGCAGCTCATGTTTTTGTTACCTTTCATGAGTTCTTGCTGTCGATCCTCTTCATCCAGGTCAATGATGACCGGTCCGACAGGCTTCTTTGTTTTCCTCTTCTTCCCCATCACAAAGCTCTTCTTCATGGACAGCAGGCGGTACATCTCATAACCCATCAACAGCACACCACCATCTCTGGACCACTCCTCCACCACCTTGGCCCTTGCCATCGTTGTCCTGTGGGTCAAACAGTCAGCATGAATGATAAATATTTAACAGTGAACGTTACTCCATTTATCTACCAACATGTCACATACTTGTGCTCATCGTTGAGAATATGAACTTTGAATGTGCGACCAGTGACAAGCGTAGGGTCAGTGTCAGGGGACAGGGCATCCTGAGGCGGCAACCAGAGGTTAAATTCCGATAACCAGTTCTGAAGCGTGTTCACCTGAAAAAAACAAAAGAAAATCAGATTTTATTGACATAACAGACTCTTGCAAGCATGAATGCGTGCTCTAAGCAACATTTTTACAGCTTGATTACTCACAGGGACAATAGCCAGCACAGTGTGGGCCTCTGTATTCTTAAGAAGGATGTCGATAAAGGAAATGACTTGTAGCGTTTTGCCCAAGCCCATGCTGTGGGCGAGGATGCAGCCGAAGCCACTGCTGGTCTTGTACCGCTCCAGAGACTCAATGAGGTTATCATAAAGAAAACGAATTCCTCCAATCTTAGAGACAAGAAGAAAAACATTCTTGGTAATGCACGCTGCACAGTGGGGCTTCTGAAACTTTCTGTTTTGTGTGCAGGAGACTAGAATTAAACTATAATCGTACTTGGTGAGGTTTGACAGCTCTGGCCAGCTGTGGGGCGAGATAAATGTCTTTCTCCTCTGGTGGATGGTTGATATTCACCAACACTTGACCCTGTGCATCTGGCATATTCAGCACATCATTGATGTGCGCACCGCTGCTCTCCTCTGAACCAGTGGCACCATCAGCATCCTCATCGGCCGACTCGCTGCTTATCTGTAGGGCGTCTTCATCCCCTGAACTGAGCTCTATTACATCTGCGCCATTATTACCAAACATGGTGTTAGGGACTTTTTCTTAAAGTCAGTTGAAAAAGAATAAGTATTAAAGTTGCACAGAGCTATCGTTTCACTTACCATTTCTAATGGCAAGTGCCGGCAAATTTGACTCCAATTTTTCATCTTCCTCCCCACTGCTGTCCAGACAGATCACATCTGACGGGACTGCAGGAACTAAATGAGATACTTCTGCTAATAAAGCTGCAGTTTCCACTGTTGCAGAAGAAAAAGGGGGCATTTAGATTTGAAGTTGGTATAACAAAGGATGTGATACAAATACTTTTTCTCAGTGAAATGATATGTTAATCACCTAGTTGGGAATCTGGGAGAACTGAAGCAGGCATAGGGAACTCTTTCCTCTGCTGCTCCAGTCGTTTCCGCCTCTCCATCTCTTCCTGCTGAGCTGCCTTAGTCCCAGCCTCCAGCTGATCCTCCTTTAGCAACTTTCTGTAAGCACAAGAAATGTCTAGTTATGTATTTAAAGTGCAATACATAAAAGAAGCCAAGTCAAACAAATGAACCCACCTGATGTTTTTCCTCATGTGTGCAGGCTTTGATGGTTTGTGAGGTTTGGAGCCTTTTGAAGACTTTGATGATTTGGGTAATTTAGAGGTTTTTTGTTTCTTGGTTTTACTAGAAGGTGGTTTGCTCTGGCTGGAGTTCTCAGGGCTGGCTGGAGCCTGAGAACCAGATTCAGGTTTGGAAGAGGTCCTGGAGGACGGACGGGATGCAGGCTGGGATGGAGGTCTCGAGGAAGGGTCTTCAGAGGAAACTGAAGAGGAGTCCCCGCCATCCTGAGTGCCGTCTGTTCGGCTCTGGGCACTTGCAGGTTGGTCTTGAATAAGATAAAAAACAACATTTCAATAATCTTTTGCTTTTCAGACAGTTTGTTGTTGATTTGCCACTATGTTAGAGATAATTTCCCAATTGCATATTCAACTTTCATCTGTAAATATATCAATACACATATTTTAGATAACTTTCCCTGTTTTTCATTTTTGTTTCTACTTTTTCCACAGTGACATCGGATCTGGCTGGATCTTTTCTAAATAAATAAATAAATACATACCATCATCTTCGTCATCTCCATCATTTTCATCCTCATCAACATCCATGTCTTCATTGTCTTCCTCTTCCTCGTTTTCCATGAACTCCACTTCACTCTCAGGGCTGGCCTCCAGGTCACTTTCTGAAATTGCCTCTTCAGACATGTTGTCTTAAAAGGCTCTTAAATATTACCTGCACACCTTCATCAGGAGCTTAACAATAGGAATATAAAAAAGAAAATGATATCACTCATCTATTCTTTATAACAATAGCAATAATAAATAAAAGCCTGCTATTGATAAAAGGATTTAATCTTCTTAAGGAGATAAAATAACTGCAGGGGTCTGTCTTTAGTATATACAGTAACTATTAATTAACCAACAACCTATCTATTTTTTATGTTTATGCTCTAAAATTTATTTTTATTTTAAACAAATCTTACACAACAAAAATGTTTGTATCATTTTGATAATATTAAATCAATTTATAAAGTTCCAATAGACAAACAATATCTCAGTAAATAGCAATAAGATAACAAGTCTAATAACTTGTTAATAAATTTAGTTATAACCTGATTTCAATACTTGACTGAACAGTCTATTTTAGTTTCTAAATCACATAATGAGAAAGCTCTATGTTTCAAATTAAAGACTTGATATATATTTATTAAAAATGCTAAGCTTCAAATTGTGTTTGGCAACATGAGATGCTGACCCCTGAAAGGCGAAAACAGAATCAGTTAGCATGAAGCCATCTCTGCAGCCTTTGTATTGGATATTCTTATTGTTATTATTGAGCCCCAAGCTGCTCAAGTTCAAGTAGCAAGCTAACTGGCTGCATGCAGAGTACCTGTATTGTTTCCTTCAGGCTGATATACATACATAATGTTAGCTAATTACACAAATATAGACGCAATTTCAACAGCGGGAAAACACGTAACCTCCACGTGTTATCGGGAAACGATGTGTGGCCGCAAACTAAGTTGGACGAAAGCGAGACTGGTCAGTTCGATGTTTCTGTGTGAGATAATCATCTAAGGTTGATTGTGTGGGTGTAACGCAGCTAATGCTAAAATTGAAGCGAGGCTAACACACTCGGCTAATTAAAGCGCGTCAGATGCTCTCAAACATCAAGGAGCTTTTGGAGCTTACCTTCTGCACGCTGTGTTGTTCAAGAAGCTATGTTACTAGTGTACACAATGAATAGTTAATCGAAAAGTACAGTAAGTGTGTAAATAAAGGGGCAAACGTTGCTCATTTTCATTTTTTTCCAGTGTGACCATAAATAATGTCCCCGCAGCGACAACCAAAACAAAGGTTCCTTACTTCTGTTTCCCCCTCAGTGATACACAAAGAGAGATTTTATTATCACACTCCAATGTCATTGAATATCTAAAGTATTATTCGTTTTGTTTCACTGGCATTAAACTTTCTTTAAGGTTATTTCATTATCACTTGTATAGACAGTTTTAAATAATGTTTTATGGATAATAATAATAATAATAATAATAATAATAAGCATTTCCATAACCAAAACATAAACTATTGTTTAAACTAGAAACAGTAGGGGTGGGGGGGGGGGGGGTTTCACATGGTTAATTTCAGCTTCTGACCCCCCCCCCCCAAAAAAAAAAAAAAAAGATGAGACAAATAAACATGGTCACAATGTCAGCACAGACGTTTTTTTTATGACTGTGAAATTAGCACCAATTTAAATAAATAAATAAATAAATTTGACTTTTGAATAGCATTTTGATGTTTCATGATCTTAGTGTTGCCCTGATAGTTTTTCTATGAGCTGAAATTGTTTTATATTGAATTTTGCAACTATTAGAATGAGCATTTTATATAATTTTTGTGTCTGTGTATGTGTTTATACGCATATAGTTATTAAATATCAAACCAAAGTGACTGTATATAAATATTTCTAGAAGGACCAAGAGAGTCTCTTTAAGCTTTTGGTTTGATCCAGATTTGCTGACCGGACTGTTTTTGTGGTGACACCAATCCAGCCTCGCTTGATGACGCGGTTTGTTGGCGACTCATTTTGCCTTTTGTGTTTATGTCGAGCATTTCACGGTTGAGTCTTGAGTAAAAATGGCGTACACGTAAAAAAAAACAAATAAACAAAGAAAACACGCCTTTAGCTGCTTTCGGACATGGATTGGAAAACCTCTTAAATGTTAGCCTGCCGTGGACGAGTTTATGAAAAATGAATAAAGGGTGGCTGGAGCTCGAGAGTGATCCAGGTAAGAATTTTCGGCATCGTCGAAGCTAACAAACATTAGCTTCTTCCTGCAGCCAGCTGTACGCTTTGACAGGGATTTTAAAGCAGTGAAACGAATAAATGATGACGAATTAGGTTGAATTGTGCAATTCTGGGGAGCTAATATTTTAAGTAGAAATGATAGAAGAACTTTAACATTACTGATTAAAGTTGTGCTATTTGTTTAGCTTAATTAACAAATCCATATTTGATTTGTAAACTGCAGGTCTGTTCACTCTGCTGGTGGAAGATTTTGGTGAGCATTATAATGATAATTAACTTTGACTGTGGATTGTGTTGACATAATCTATTGGGAAAATAATGTATGTATATTTTTGTAGGTGTTAAAGGTGTGCAAGTTGAGGAAATCTATGATCTTCAAAGCAAGTGTCAAAGGTATGTACCATTAAATTAACCAAATAAAAAGATTGCCACCTGGAATAAATAAACATTCAAATGGAGCAATATAAGAATCTGCATTTAGAAATGTGGTGTATTTTTTGCCTCTATGCAGTATGTTGTTGGTGATAAGTGTAATTTTAATATTGTTCTTTTTTACAGTCCTGTTTATGGCTTCATTTTCCTGTTTAAGTGGATTGAAGAGCGTCGGTCCAGGAGAAAAATCAACACCTTGGTGGATGAGACTTCTGTCATTGATGAGGAAATTGTAAATGATATGTTCTTTGCACATCAGGTAAGTGCTTAGTTGATATTATTTTATCAGATTCAGAATAACTTTATTCATCCCAAAGAAAATTTGCTAGCTGTACCTGTAAGAATGTAGAAACAAAGAGCTGTACATACAAAATGGTTAAAATTAACATATGCAGAATAAATTGAAAACAGTATAGCAGAAAGGTAACAAGAATTTGGTCAAATAAAATATCAGTAAAGTAAAATAAACTGTGTACTGGAGTGAGATGTGCTTAATGGGATTTCAAATGTTCCACCCTATATGATTAGTAGTGATTTTTGTTGGGGCATACTTGTGTTCCTTTATATGCAGTTCCTCTTTTTATTAAACTAAACATCACTGATTTAAATTCTACCTTCATTAATATTTGTCATTTATTGGAGAGCACAGTAACATTTGTTATAAATTTGTATTAAATTACAAAACATGTAGATGTGCAGATTTCAGATATTTTGTTAGGTAAGTTGTTTTTAGAATATTTGTGTTAGTGGTAAAAGTAACTTAAACCATTTAACCAAAATTATTATTTTTTGTTGTTCGTGTTGATCCTTAATAATAATAATATTAAAAATACATTTTATTTGAAGGCGCCTTTCATGGCACTCAATGACACCATACAATTAAAATACAGTATATAATGCGGTAAAACATAAAAAGGAATAAAACAACAAATGAAAATAACAATAAAAACATCATACATAATGTTAAATAGAGTTAATGAGAGATGGAGGTTACACTAAATATGTCTGTTTGAAAAGAAGAATTTTAATCCGTGATTTAAAAATGGAGATGGTGGGAGAGTTTTTGATGTCTGGTGAAAGAGAGTTCCAGAGGTGGGGTGCTGAGTGACTGAATGCAGCAAATGTGGGTGATTTTATACTTTTTGTTTGGATGACAAATAATTAAGTTTCTGGTTGTGTCAAGACTGGTTTCACTGCTGTACGGAGTCAGCCTGTGTTCATTTCTCAGTACTGTTACATGACTGTGATAATGCATTAGATCAAATATTGTAATTCATCAACTGGTAATTTTTGCACAGCTTTCCAAAACTATACACGTATTACAAGGTTTTTCAAAACTATAGTAAGAATTATTTGGTATTAAAGCATATATATTCATTGAAAGTTTCAAAGAAATCATAGTCTAAGTATCATAAATGTGACAAAATTAAAAATGATTTAAGTAGATATGAGAAATGTACAGATTTATTTGTAAATTGTAAATTGTTAGAAAACCTACAGACAAAACAATAGAGGCATTGTTTTAGCATTGAGTCGTAGTTTCTGCGCTATCTTTGTTTTAAATCAATTTAATTCAGTTTGATACACTGCAGAAAAGGGAGTTATTAAAAATACATATTTATATTTGAGTTGTTTGTGATTTTTTTTCTCTTTCTAGTTGATTGCAAACTCATGTGCAACTCATGCTTTGCTGAGCGTCCTTCTGAACTGCAGTGGAGTTGAGCTTGGCACCACACTCAGTCGCATAAAGGCTTTTACAAAAGGCTTCAGTCCAGAAGTATGTTGTTTTTCCCAATGGTGCTATAACAGCTGGAATTTCAATGATGTTTTGATAGTGATTTTATTTTTTAACTGTAGAATACTAAGAATATTGTTAATTCAGAATAAAAAACATCACATATATATATGAATAGTAGTAAATAAGCTTTTTAATGTATTAATTTTTTGTTTAACTATTGTTCTTTGTGAGATTTGGTCAGTATTTCTGTAGCCAATAGTTTTTTTCTATTCTTTTTCTCAGAGCAAAGGTTACGCAATAGGAAACGCCCCAGAGCTTGCCCGAGCACATAACAGCCATGCCAGGTAGGGTAAAAGCAATGACACGTTTTCAAATTCCTCCTAGGTTTGTGGGACAAAAAATATATATATTTCATTGGTTTGCTGTGTTATATAAGATGTCAGCCTTTGTACATGCACTGGTTTCTTAAAACATTTTTGTGTGTGTGTGTGTTTCCATGGAGACCGGAGCCCAGGCACCTTCCAGAGAAACAGAACGGGATCAGTGCAGTGCGGACCATGGAGGCCTTCCACTTTGTTAGCTACGTGCCAATCAAAGACCGTCTCTTTGAACTTGATGGACTCAAGGCTTACCCCATTGACCATGGTGGGAATTTACATTTTCATGGAAAAAATGTAAATTGAGTCAAGAAATATATATTTCACTATTTTTGATCCGCTGCACAACCTGAAGTCAGGTGTAGCTCCATGATAAAGTCTTGTTTTATCTTTCAGCGGCTACATAGTCATGAATAATGAGCTTGTTTTCTTTAATTTTATTGATAAATTTAGGGCTGCTTTGTTAACTGCTACAATAAAAAGATTTATATTATTATTAACATACATCAGGTCCTTGGGGGGAGGATGAGGAATGGACTGATAAGGCTCGTCGTGTTATCATGGAGAGGATTGGACTTGCCACCGCTGGGTGAGTCATGCACCAGTTAGCAAAGTGCTTTAGCTTCTACATTCACCCTTAAGGCTTAATTCTAATGCTGCTGCTCTTTTCCCCAGCGAGCCGTACCACGACATCCGCTTCAACCTGATGGCAGTGGTGCCTGACCGCAGAATGAAGTACGAGTCCAAACTGGAAACGCTTAAGAAGAATCGACAGACTATTCTGGAGGGTCTGCAGAAGGTCAGTCACTGAGACGGGCCGAGTTTCTCCAGGAGCTTAATAAGAATGTCTTTATGTCTAAGTAGAACTTTGCTTGGATCCAGTTTTATTCATGGCACATTTTCTCAGTTATATTTGTAAAGGATTTTTAAAGTTTGTCGTCACGTTTTCAGATGATTCGACTCAGTCAGACTGAGCATGTTCATGACAAAAAGCAGCAGGACTCTTCCTCCACAGATGAGAACACCATCAAGAAAGAAGCAGATGGAGGCCCAGGTAATTCCCAAGGATCTTCTACAGGTATATTGGTTGATTTAATTTTTACCATTATTCCTTGTATTATTTCCTGTCATTTGTTTTTTGAGTTTATTCATATAAATCTTAAAGTCATTAAATAAAGCCACTCTCATTTTAGATTCAGTGGATGATTCAGGGACTCCGTCCAAGGATGGATCCAGCCCCTCAGGAGGCACTAAAGTCATGGGAAAACCCCCAGTCTCCGTTGGAGGAGGTGCCCAGCAGATCACCAGTCCAAACCCTATTGTTCAGCGCCTGCCTGCCTTCCTGGACAACCACAACTACGCCAAGTCTCCAATGCAGGTGAGAAGAAGTGGAGTGTTTGTTCTGCGTCAGGAGGAATCTTTTTGGTTTTTACATTTTATTTTATTTTAGGGAATGTTTAATGCTAATGTGCTAAAAGATTAACTGTTTATTCATAGCAATACTAAAGAACAACTTGACAAGTTGCTCAACATTCCTCATTTGAATGCAGTGGTAACTGCATGCTTTTTTGTGTAAAGGCTACAATATTATGACTTCAATTTCGTAATATTATGACTTTAAACTCGTAATATTACAACTTTATTTTTATATGACTTTAATGTCATAATATTATGACTTTATTCTCGTAATTTAAAAAAATAAAGGTAATCTCATTATGTGGCCCTAATACTCCGTCGTACAAAACCAGAAAACAATAGGTTGATTGTTTTTATGTAAGACAAAGCAAAACAGCAACTAGTTTGAGCTTCAGAGGGTTTTAACTGCATTTGTTTCACATAACAAAATGTCTGAAGTTGTGTTTTAGATTTATTTAGGATCCTTTATCTTTTTCTAGGACTGTCACTGAAGGTCATTGTTTCTTGTCCTCAGCTATACTAAGTTGGCATTAAAGATAAAAAAAATTTACATTTCTGATTTAGATTTATCGCTCTTCTCTTTTTTGAAACCATTTTTTATGACTGGATGTTTATTATTGATTTTTTGTCTAACAGGAGGAGGAAGATCTTGCAGCAGGCGTTGGTCGCTCTCGAATCTCAGGCCCGCCCCAACGCCAATACTCAGATGATGAAGACGACTATGATGAAGATGAAGAAGTCACAACTACTGCAAGCACTTCAACCAGGCAAGCATTGCATAGTTGTATTTTTTTCTATTTGTAGTATGAGCCAAATCTAAAGTTCTTTCTGCCTCTATAAATATTTTTTTACAGATTTAGACGGAAGGTAGGTCTTCGCTCAAGAACAGGCCGGACCGGGACAGGAATGGAGAGCCAAATTGCTCTCAATGTTTTGGCTGAAAAACTGAAAAAAGAGGCTCAAAGAAAAGACGCCTTAAACACTCCCCTGTCCGTGCGCACCGAAGGTCGCACCGGGGGGATTTGCATCACGTCTGCCTCGCAGCCATCCCCCACACCGAGCAACGAAAGCACCGACACGGCCTCGGAAATCGGCAGCGCTTTCAACTCCCCCCTGCGCTCGCCGGCACGCTCCCAGGCTGCCACCCGCCCGTCCAGTCCAGTTGCATCCCATCTGTCCCGAGTTCTGTTTGGAGAAGACGAAATGCTGAGGCTAGACTCCAGACATAACCGTGCTGTGAGAGAACTCGGCCCCTCTGTCAGCGTAACGCTGCTACACCTACAGGAAGACGGAGTCATCCATGCTGCTCAGCCTCCATCTGGTGAGAACACACGGTCTTCAAAAATGTGTTTTAAAAAACCTCTGTTGAAGTGAACACTACACTCTATATCCTAATATTTGAGTGCAAGGAATATAATGTAATATTTAATTATGTAATAACTGTGCTAACAATATTTTTTTAATATATTTTTTTATTTAACGATACAGGAGATTTGGCACCTGAGGGCACTAAAGTTTGTACTCCAGAAAAAGTCAAAGTCAAAGAGAAAGCAGATGAAAAAGATGGCTTGAAGGAGGAACAAGAAGGAGCATCAGTGGAGGTGAAGAAAGAAGAGGAGGATAAAGATGTAGCAGAGGTGAAACCAGGCAAGGAGAAGCTCAACAGCACAGAGTCTGGTGCAGACAGCAAGCCCCTCGGCGATAAATACTCTCCTAAAGTAAGTCTGAAAAAGATCTTTTGTTTTACTTCTTTACTACTGAGGCTTATGTGAACAACATCTTACCTTTTATAGTTTTTGTTGCTTATGTTGCTGATAAGGAAGCTGATAACATAAAAACGTAAATAAACACACCTCATTGTGTTTTCCAGGAGCTGCTTGCGCTGCTCAAATATGTAGAGGCTGACATCGCCAATTATGAAGTGTCTCTAAAGGAGGAAGTGGAGAAGAGGAAAAAATACAAGGTCAGTTTTTAATAATCCTGTCATCTTGTGAGACTTTTGAAGTGGATTTTAATTCAAATGTTTTCATCTGTTCAGATTGATGATCAGAGGAGGACCCATAATTACGACGAGTTTATCTGCACCTTTATATCAATGTTGGCCCAAGAAGGTAAACCTTGGATTATTTTGGCTTCTTTTTTCTGTTTTCTAAATCATTGCTCCAATATAAAAAACAAATAATTTAATATTTACAGGATTTTAAACATGCTTTCTGTCATTATAAGCAAGGTTAAGTCAGATTTTTTTTTATACAAAATAAAAATGCAATTGCTTTTTTGACACAGAAAGATTTAAAGGCCTTACTAAAAAGGAAAAAAGTAAAGATCGTGTCAGCCCTCAGTCATTTTTGAAAGTATGTGTATAATCTTTATGAGAGTTTGATCAGAAACAAAAACTTGTTGCAAGTTTTCCAAACAAGATTTAAAAATGCTTAGGATGTCAAGTTATTCCACGCCTAGATACTTAAATTATTACAAACCTTCTTCAGACCCTTCTTTAAATTTTGGGTTATTTTTAAAACAACTAAAGGTTCAAATAAAAAGTTGTCTAAAATATTTCATCTCTAACTTTTTGCCTTTTAGACACGAGGTAATCTTTTACTAATTTATCTGTTGACATTGATCTGAAGCCCTGACTTTTTGCACCGGACTGTACTTTTCTTGAGGTCTCAGTGGAAAATCATTAGCGTCCAGTTGTTGCATGTCTCTAAAATGAAATAGATATTTCCGTTCGGGTTGTCTGGTCTAAACCACTGAGCTGTGAAGAATCTCCCCAATTAGAAAGAAAAGGAATGAAAATACAAATCTGTCAAATGGATAATTTTTTTTATCCCAAGTAATGTTAAAAGCTGTTTTTTTTTCACATCAGTGAAACATCTTTACGCCTTCTCAACTTTTGATCATATTTCCTCTGCAGGCATGTTGGCCAGTCTCGTGGAGCAAAACATTTCTGTGCGCCGGCGGCAGGGAGTGAGCATCGGCCGTTTGCACAAGCAGAGGAAGCCCGACCGAAGGAAACGCTCTCGACCTTACAAAGCCAAACGGCAGTAATCAGAAACAATCAGAAAGTCAATAAGTAATCTGTGAGCACCAAGCAATCTTGGCAGAGGGAAAGGAAAACCTGACACACTCCTGAAAGTTGTTCCTAAAGGCAGTGTCAGTGTGAATTTTAACCAGAAACTCTTCTGCTTCATAAAATGGACCATTGATGCTTACAAATTAATCTTTTTTTTATGTTTTAATTGTCAATACGGTAATAACTTCACTGAGCATGGACTTATTTAAACTCCTGTAACTGTATGTACGCTAAAAGTCAAGCTTTCTTCAGTGCCAATAAATTATTAAATTACTTTTTTTTTTTTTTCATTTTCTGAATTTCACCTTCAGAACATTTATTTCATAGACTCAACGTACAATAACCTATCTTTAATCTCATTTTATAGTCTTGTCAATTTCAATCACAAGTCAGATTGTGTCGGAGTTCATTTTATTTTTCAGTGGAATTAGTTTTTGACAAAGGATCTTTACTTGTTTTTGTACATGTAATATAATTTTTGAGGTCCTGCAAATGAAAACTCCATTTCCCATTGTTATTTTTCTACCTGACATGGGTTTCACAGTGAGCTGATATTCGGGTACAATTTGACAGCTGGATGGTTTTTGTACATATTTATGTGTTAATTGACTCACTTCTATACTGAGTTTACTCATTCTGTTATTTTTATTCTGAAATAAAGTTAGTGATTATACCTTCCTCTGATCAGCATCTTTTTGTATTCTGAAGTTTTATGTGACACGACTTGTAGTGACGATAGGTGTACACCAGGGAGAGTAATTATTCAAAGGCAAGGGTGTCTAAATAGAACCATTTACAGGTAAAACTATTTTATAAAACATGACATGATGAGAACTCTATACTTTTCCCCCCCTTTAGTTATAACATAGAGATAGTTCAATCTGTTGACATTTTTTAAAATTATTTTCTTTCTTTTGTTGGCTGGTTATGATAATTTGATCAAGTTCATTTTGCAAATTTACATAAAATTTCATAAAATGTGCAGTGTTGAGGGAAAATGGGTTTGTATGTAAGTAACTGAGGAAACTTAAAGCTCTACAGTGTTTAATAGACACTGGGTCTTGAATGTTAAATATGCATATAGTTAAAAAACAATCAAAACTTCCACACGTTAGTCTGCATTATGTATGTATGAATCAATTTTTTTTCTGTGTGGTAGTCTGTGGTTAGCAAGAAATTATGGCTTTTTTGTTTTTGCATATTTAAATTATTTTTCTGCCACAGCCACTGTTACACGAGACAAATCACAGTAAAAAATGTTCTTTTATGTAACAACAGATGGCCATATTTTATACATTCAGTAGTGTTTAACTAATGTGTGCAGTCCTCGTATTTTAGTAATAAAATAAATGGATTGTTATGGGGTGGACGTGAACTGAATCTAGAAAGCCTTGATGGTCTTAATGGTTGTTTGCATTAACTGTATGGCAGAACATTGCAACATATAATTAAACCCCACCATCCACAAATTACTTTTTAGGTAATAGTGTTCCTTCTAGTGAAAAAGACAGAATTCAAGTTAAAGACACTTTAATTTTATTATTTTTGTAAACTTTTGATACTTTAGTACAATAAATGCCAGATATTTTAAGACTTTTAATTAAGTACTATGAGAATATCCTATATTGTTAATGCATAACAAGGTAGTACCATACTTTAAATGTTATGTATTATGTTATCTTATATTATACATAATAGAATATGAAAAAATGGCTTGCCTTAGGCTTGAAATAACAGCACTGTGAGCGCGCACGTATGAAGAGCAAAAGTCACCACCCATTGCGTCAGCGCGCTCCTGCAGCCTCCAGCGCGCCTGCTCCGTGCGGGATGTTAAATTGTAGGCGATGATGGCGGAAGGGGAGCAACGTTGAGTTCCATCTGAGTTTCCACCACAGCTGTAGAACCGTCTACAACATCGTTTCTCTCCGTCGAGACCTATCCCGAGGCGATGGGGAACGAGGCCAGCATGGAGGGGGAGGGACAGCCGGGGCAGGCCGGCCCCGCCGTCCCTGCAGCAGGTGCTCCGGCTTCCATTTCAGCACCACCGGACTCTGGACAGCTCATCAAGCCGAGCAACGGAGCGCCAGCCGGAGGAAGCGGCTCTGCGTCCGGCCCGGGGATTAACAGGTAGCCGCGATAGCTAGGAGGCTTCACCGCCGAAGTGTGGCTCGAAAACACGGCTTCACGGCAGCGTGGTGTTTTTCCTGCATTAGTACAGAGAGCAGCGTAGACACCGACTGCGTGTAGATCGACTTGAATGAGCGCTTAATTATTTATTTCAATATATCCCTAACAGCACAATTCACCACCTCTTGACTTGATATCGTTACACTTTGCTAGTTAACACCACATTGGTTTAAATGTAAAAAAAATTAAAATAAAATAAAAAACGAGTGTGAAAATTAGATGGATTTAAACCGTTTCAGCAGGAAATTTCTACGCCCTTTTTACGACGTCTGCCCCAAGGATTCAGTTTGTGTCATGAATGAAAAAGCGACGTTTCTCCCTCCCTTCTCTTCTACTGAAACAAGGGCACGTAAATGTGAATACTCCGTCTGACAAATAGAATTTCTCCGCGTATGATAAACTAGAAAGACAAAACACGGACGATAAATTAGTAATGTAGATGATGCAAAGTGCACTGCATCTCGCGCTGAAGGGATGGGTCGGTCCTATTACTGCTTTCACATGAATACCAGTAAATCCAGAGTCATTCTGAAAAACACACGCACGCACACACACACACACATCTCCCTCCTTTTCCCTGTATCCTGATGACTGTGTGTGTAGAATGTCAGTGCTCCCATCAGATATCACCAACGTCATTGAGAGCAAAGCACCAAAACGCAGAGCTACAGCAATCAGATCTCAGCCTCGGATCAATATGCTGTTAGAGAAAATAGTTTTTCAACATCACAGCTGCACAGAAAAGGCTCATTTATTCTGGGGTGGTGGGGTGTGTGTTGCATCTCTTTAAATGAAATCCAGACACGCGGCTCAGTCAGACATGGCAGCTTTTCTTTTTAGAAGACGTCGCTCCTGTCCCACCTATGCTTTCACATTCAAACCCCACTACTGAGGGTGGTCAAACACAAGCCCCTCTCTGATCAGTGATCACATGTGCTGTACAGCAGCTGGCAGGTCTGTATTTTCTGTGTGTGGGCGTTGTAGGGATTACCCTCCTAACAAGATCTGATATTGCCTTAATTACACAGTTCAACAGTTGTAGACCTGAACACACACACGCACGCACACACACACTACACTGGATTTGCCACACCTATTTATAATCTCTCTAAACTTGCTTTTTATAGATTGGAAGCAAACCTTTGTAAGGCTAAAATTCAATAAGGTGGTTGAAAGATACATGTGGCTTTCGCTTCATTTGTTATTGCCTGCTGCCAAAAAGCAAAGGCGGTCAATAATGTTTTGGCCATGTCTGGTTTTTTAATGAAATTGCAAACAGTAATACTTTGATGTAAGTACATTTACAAGTGTCTAAAGGAGACATGTTGTGCTTTTAAATCCTTCTTTTAAACATTTAAATCATTCAGTTGGGGTCTCTATAAAATGGAACTGCAATGCTTGAGTCTGAATTCCTCCTTATTGTAACTCCACAAGCCCTTCTGTCACCCCTTTTCTTACAGATCAACTTGTTTTGCCACTGTTTCTTTAAATCTAAACAAGGCACTTCACACTCCGACCCCCTCCAGTTTCCAGACCAGTTAATTCCAGTTTGAATGAGGGGTTTATGACTATTTAGCAGTGCAGAAACTTTGTTTCTAGTTTCATTTAGAGACGTCAACAAAGGAAGACTTGTCCATCCAGCCTTACATGTTGGAGCCAGAGTCTGACCCAGAGCCAGAGTCTGACCCAGAGCCAGAGTCTGACCCAGAGCCAGAGTCTGACCCAGAGCCAGAGGAGAATGAAGATGACCACATTGTAGTTGGTAAATCCAGACCTTATTTGGCAGTTCTATTGCAAATAATTTGACATAATAATTAACTTAGGAATCATAGAGAAAACTGAACAGGTTGAAATGTATGACCAAACAAAATAAAAAGTTATCTATACAGCACTGGGAGTAAATAAATAAAAGAATTCTGCACTTATACAGACTCCAAGTACACAACAAAATGCATTTCATGGCTAAAAAAGTGGCTTTTGCCTGTTATGTCCCCTTTAACCTTTTAAGTTAATCCAAATCAACATGGCCGCCTCAGCCAACTGACCTTAAAAATGGCTATAACTCTGTTGAATTTGCAGATATAAAGCTAATTGTTGTCTGGTACTAGCTGAGTCACTCTCAACACATTCTTCATGTGCAGATGACGTGAGATCTTGCAATATTGCATGAGAGCATTATTAACAGGGTTTAACCAAAGCCGTTAACGCTGTCCTTTCTTATCATAGATAATATCAGATTTTAAGGAATGTTAATCCTTTGATTGTATTCAGGTTTTTAAGGAATAACATGGATGTTTTACCACTATTTTTTAATTACTGTTAAGCCAACTTTGTATTTTTTTTTTGGAAGATCACTCACTGATCATTTTGTGTATTCACTGTGGTGCTGCAGATTAAAATGCTCATAGCTTCCTTGTAATCTCATGATTCTTTTATGTGTTGATTTCTCTCTGGTATCCACCCTTAGGTATCTCATAAAGCGATGGCAAGTGCTGAGATGGAGTGTGCCAAAAGACAGAGAGACATAATGAGAAACCGAAAGAAAAAAAAAGAGAGTGACTGATTTAAATAGTTTTCTTAAGATCATAATATTCGAGCTTTAAAATAATCTTTTTACCAAGAACGTCTGAGAAACAATGAGACAGTGCTTGGTTGCAGATTAGATGGAAGACTCAATTTAATGAGGTGAATAGTAATGTTATGCTTGATAATATATTATCCAGAAGTAAGTTACTGTACACGAATGACATCTTTGCTCTTTTCAGGCCATATAAACGTGCATTAAGTCTCAGTATGAGAACTAAATCTGAGCCTTTATAGGATTCTGTGATGTTATGGTATTCGGCGACCCTTCTGCTTCACAGAGCACTACAGTAATTGTTTTCTTTTCTTGTCATAACAGCTTTGACTAGGTGCACAGTCATCCTGATCTTCTGAGCATTACTGAAGAGCATTCTGACACGAGCTCCAAGTGCCATGTGCCCCAGCCATAACATTAAAACCCCTGGCCAGATATTGTGTAGGTAACCAGTTGTTAATGTCCTGGTGTCGTGACTGCAAATCCATTTGATCTTCTGGGGTTTTGTAGAAGGCTTGTGGTCCACAGATGCTTGATTGAGTTTGGTTTTCATTAAAGCTGATCCTGGTTTGTGCTGCTGACTGGAGGACATTGATGTCAGAGTCTGGTTGCCATGAGAATTGTGCACGTTGCAGGAGGTGCATGCACAAGTTTGCCTATTTCTTTTAGGTCTTAAATCAAAGGTCAGTAGTGGTCAATACTGCACTGCACCTCTCATCTTGTTTAATTGCGTATTTTCTTGTCTAATTGTCTTCTGCCTCAAAACAAAATTAGTTAGTAATGGGATTTTCTTTTATACTGTATGCTTTGTGTGTGGAAAGACTCAATTCTTGTTTTTTAATGTTTTCTGGCGATACGGGCTCTTTTTGCATCCAAATAAAGAAACACTTCATAAAACCCATGTTAATAATGTCTACATTTATGTTCTCAGACGTAATGTTCAGACAGTATGTCCTCAGGATTCATTTATGTTCAGCAGTAGGAGCTCTGTGCACTTTATGACCCAGACATAACAAATGGTTCTCGTTACTAAGAATGTAAACACAGTTCTTTCTTTTTCTATGCAAAAAAAAAACTATTTGTGATTTTCATGAGAGGTTGGTGGAAAGCTAAACTAGTCTGTAAAATAAATCCTTAGCTTTTTGAAACTACATATTCTAGTTTACTACAAAAGCTACACTGCTGAGGACTTGTAGATCTCTTACGCTTCAATATTTTGGTAGCATAACTACTTATAAATACATTCAGTGGGTGCATCTTTCCACTGATCAGAATCAAGCAGTTTCACCCATTTGAATCTCAGTGTGCAGTTTGCATGTTATCCACCTGCCTGTGTGGGTTTTCTCTAGTTACTTCAGTTTCTTCCCATAGTCCAAAAATAAACATGTTAGGGCAATTATTGATTCCAAACAGACTGTAGAAATGTGTGTGAATGCTTGTTTGTCTCTGTTGGAATGGACTGGAGACACAGCTAGGTGACTGCTCAAATAGACTGTGAGCTCTTTCTCTGGTTTCTAGGGTCTCCAGAAGTCTGCAGGACAAAATCAAAAAAATGTCATGTTTGTTAATTATAAAACTGATAATATTTCCCTGTGAACTTTATAATGTAACATTTTTTGCTGAAAGCAGCTGCTAATAGTTGATTCTGTTTTGATAACTGATGCAGGGTTTGACAACAAATGGTGCTTCTGCACACACTCAACCCAGATGCTTTTCTGCTTTGACCTTTAAATACAACTAAACAGAAGGCACAAAATAGCTTTTCAATCTGAAGCCTCAACTTCTCCGTTTCACTTACTGTCAAAAGAAGCATAAATCAATAAGAAACACATAGCATCTCCACAAAAAGTGACACTGATACAGATGTAATGCATCTGGCTTAAATTTACTGCACATCCAGCAGAATATATTCATTGCTCTAAAAAGCAAACATAACATGCTGCTTTCAAGTGGGAACATCAAACTGCAACAATCTAGATACCTTTGAAAGTTTTTGTAAAGAACAATTTTTTTTATACACGTATTGGATGTTGTCAGTGAACTGTTGCTAATTAGGAGGATATTAGAAGACAGGTACCTGTCCTAAATTTAATATAAAAAACATCCATTATTTTGTTTTCCACTTGAAAATAAAGACAAACTTTCATGACTTGCTATCATTAGAAGCATATAACTGGAATATTAGTGTTAAATCTATTTCTGCATTCACTACACGTTTACATTGATTGGATGCACTCGCCACGCTTTGCTTCTGAGACTGTTGACTGGGTTTTCATGGTTGGTTGGATCCAACTTGTCCCATGGAAGTTGGCCAGTACTCTGTTTCTCATTATGTTCACTTCATGCTCGTTAGTGGACTGCTTGAGAATATGCCTCACAAGGGTAAGAAAATGATAGAATATTGGCTCTGAAAATTGTAAATAGGATTAGCTTAGCACAAGGGCCAAATGAAAAGAGGGAAAACTGCAGGCAGGTTTCTGTCTGATGGAAGCAAAATATTTCTTTATTATGAATAATTATATACTGTAACTTTTTTTAATAGAAGTGTAAATTATTATCTCAAATATACATTGGACCTATTATCTACCATGGTGATCTGAGGAACATTTCATAGATTGTTTTAATTATATGATTAATTAGTTCTGTCTCCTGGTTTTGGGTCTTTGAATTGTGCTAATCAAAGCAGCTGCACGTTAATGTGTTATGTTTGAAAAATAAAGGGAACACTTAGATTTAAGCCCAATAATTGGTATTCTCTTCCATACTTTTTCCTGAAAACTATCAAAATCTTCTTTACCACATGAAAACAACCTCTCCAAGCAAGCAGCTGTCTGCTGTCATACTTAAAAAGTTTTCATAGTTTCCAGAAACTGTCTGTCTATGCAAAACTAGATGATTATATTATGATCAACCTTTACAGTGGTATACATTTTCTTATCTAACTATTGAGTTTATTGGAATGTATTCACCCTAATGTTAAGCCCTCTTCTTTAAGATTCACGCTGGGCTGCAGGTTTGGTGCTAATTAGTTTAATTTAGGTGACAGTGGGTATTTTCAAATGTTTATCTGACACTGTGTGGAAGAACAGCTTCTTTCTGCTGCTTTACAGCATTAAGTTTAACAGGATGTTCTCATCACATTAGGCTGTCATCATACAAACGGTTCACAATCCCCTTTGTGATAATGGGTGCAATTTGTAGTGCTTTAGACACGCAGCTACATGTTATTCTCAGTGGACACTCATTTGCTGATGGATGAGAATATCTAAAGAAATCTTTTAAAAAGGTGTCTCTCACATTTAAGTCCCCTTTTTTTCCTTGAGTCTCATTAAGCCATGCCCGAGGCTTGGGATAAATCACCAGAGGATTCACTGGATGCCTCTACTATTCAAGTCATAATTATTAAGCTGAACCACGCTGTGTTTTGCGAGGACAGCATGTTTAGAATATTTGGAGTCAGGTGTAAACTAAAGGTTTTCTATGACTGATTAAATGCTGCTAATGGAGGCAGAGTGAAACCCCAAATTACCAACAGTCATGTTAAGTTTGGAATATAACACATGAGCAATGTTTCAAAAAAATGCAGACTCTTCCCAGATGGGTTCACTGCAGTGAACACGAAACTCCTGTGGAGAGTTGACCAAGGTTAGCGCTGCTGGTGCCAATGGCGGTGACTCACATCGTGTGGTGCTTCAGTTCATATTTTCCTTCCTTTATTTCCACCTGTCTTTCGTTTTCAATGCCGAGCTGCTGTCAAGACTCTTTGAAGATGATGGGTGTGACAAAGCAAGTTATAAGATGTTCTGACAGTGAAAACTTGTGGTCCATATTTAACACTTTGCGCTGGTGCCCACTGCCATGAAAGTGAAAGTAAAAAAAAAAAGCTTGAGTCTTTCTTTTTCATCCTACCCCAAGCATATATTTAAGGCCAGAACAACTTCAGAGTGAAGGAAGGAAAACCTGGAAGAAATGGATAGGGGCAACATCCCAATGTTAGATGCAGTATTGTATTTTATACTTTCTAATCATTGCAGCCATAAGACCATAACAGAATGAGAGTTGATATGTGTCTTATCATGTGTTCTTTCTTTAGTCTAAACAAAAATGAGTTACATTCTACGTCTGACGTAAAAGGTAACACCTCCAGGTGTTTGTTCGGACATACCATTTTGAACAACGCAGTTTTTTCCTACACATCCATCCATCCATCCATCCATCCATCCATCCATCCATCCATCCATCCATCCATCCATACGATAGTCACCAATCCTCCTTTTTTCCTCTTATCTTAATTTGTTGCTCAGTCAGGCCAAAATAAAGCATTCACTTGGTTATGATGTACAGCAAGCCTTACTGCAGGTTGACAAAAGCTAGATTAATAAATTAATTAAAGCTACCCCTTGACACTGTTCTGTAAGGGCTAATCAGTTCCAGTCAAAATAAAAAATGCTTGTTAATTCTACCCATGAGTGTGGCGAGTTTCTAATTAAATAGTCTGATCGATGGGTTCCTGTGCAGCTTGAAAAGGGTGAAGAGTTTGTGATGACGTGTTTTTTTTTACTGCCATGAACTGCTGTAAATTTCTACTTTTTATGTGGGTAAAAGTCCCCTTGCATGATAATAAAAAGAGTTGACTGGGTTCAAAAATTCTTATTTTCTTAATTTTGTAACAGTATGACCATTTTTAAAGCCCAGAGTCTGACATTATCATGACACTTAAGTTACATTCCAGGCCTAATATTGAATTTTTTCTCTTTTCCAGACCCCCTCCATCAGACCCTGGACCAAAAGCTGGAGTCCAGAGCAGCCATGGGACCGGCGACAGGTTGGCCTCTCATGACACCCCTCAGCACGCTGCTCCTCAAGGAGAGCAGGGCCAGGGTCATGTTTCCAGGAAGAATCTGCAGGTGGACTTGGGTGGCAGTAGGACTGGAAGGTCTCCTTCTGTGTCCCCAGACCGTGGAAGCGTCCCCACCTCCCCTTACTCTGTGCCTCAAATCGCTCCGATGCCCAGCAGCAAACTGTGCCCTGTCTGCAAAACCACTGACCTGATGGGCACGGGGATGACAAGCAACACCTGCACACAGTGCCGCTCTATGGTGTGCAACCAGTGTGGATTCAACCCCAACCCCCACCTTACAGAGGTAAGATGGATTTATTTGAAGGATGGTTTTCTTTTTTCCCTCATGTTAGTGCAGTTTTGTTTTTAATAGGCTGCTTTGTCTTGAGTTACAGAGTTAATATTCTTTTCAGTTTGCATTCCTGGGTTCTAACTTTTGACACCATGACAGTTTTTCTCTTTGTACGTCAGTATAAACAAACATGAGTCACTGCTTCATGTTTTGCGTATCTGGTGCATCATGAGTATAACAACCAGACATTTTGCTCGATAACTTCCTTCCTCTTCCACCTGCCTTTCCATAGCGTCTCCAGACAACAAACCCCTGTAAATACAGAATAATTTAGTGTATTTTTCAGTTTTTAAACCACAGCAGTTGTATATGCAACTTAGAGGCTAAATTTTGAGTTAATTTGTCCCGTAAGAATGATTTCTTGTTGACATTTGTGAGGAATGTTGACGATGACTGTTGTTGCTGAGTTGCCTGTGACTGGTTCACAGGCGGTGATGCACCTGTTGAATGGGAGTTAGAATGTGAGATCAGTTGCATGCTGGTTAAAAGCTGCAAGCTTCTTGTTCTAGTTGTAATTTCACTCGACTGGGGCAGTTTGAGCTTTATGATCTTTGATGTTCAGAAACAAGATTGGCAGTCAGTTTGTACATCTTGTATTCTTCAGTTTGCACAATCAGACGCTATGTTTTAGAACCAACTTTCTTCTTTTCAGTGAATGCTATTTCTACAAGTATCTAAGGTGTATATAATCTTTGTGATGTCCACTTTGTGTCTATCCTTTCAGACACTATTAAGTGAGAAGAAAACTCAACACATTTTGCCGTTGTTAACAATCACTTGTGTCCAACTAAACGTGTATTAAAGTGAACAGGTAGCTGAGAAAGCATTTTGCTTTAATCCAAAAATAAATCACTTTCCTAATTTGAATCAGGCCATGCCTCACTGTTGCTGTGAATCAAGTATGGCTGTGTCATCTGTCACAAAGTTTCACGTCAACTTCAGTGAGTCATGATGAAGAAATGCAGCGATGCAATGTTAGTTAAACTCGCCTATAGGCTATAGGAGCGAGTGTAAGCTCGTTACACGCTAAAATTACACGCTAAAGGAAGTGAAAATGTTCCGTTTTTGAACAAATGCAAGCACTGATTTTAATTTACTGCCTGTGTTTAGGCCTGAGTACATGCATGCATGAGTGCACATCAGAACATGAGAAGAAAACGGAGAAGCGTGGGAAATGGAAGGACAAGAAAGAAA
This sequence comes from Anablepsoides rubrolineatus, assembly GCA_031762495.1. Classification (NCBI taxonomy): domain Eukaryota; kingdom Metazoa; phylum Chordata; class Actinopteri; order Cyprinodontiformes; family Rivulidae; genus Anablepsoides; species Anablepsoides rubrolineatus. The sequence goes on from JARVGW010000682.1 coordinate 16,886,238, forward strand.
TGCACAGACCAAAGAGGAGACAGACAGTAGAGAATAGAGGGTGGTGGTGAGTGAATGAGAGCGTGGCAGTGAAGAGAACAGCGGAGGTGGCTACTTTTCAGCTCAGCCGTGGTGAGCTTGTTAGATGTTGACAGGAAGAGAAACAGGGAGAGAAAACGTGCAGCCTCTGGAGACCTGAAGATTTACCCCTGTAACCCAGTTAACATGGATCCGGCCTCTGCCTCACTGCAGGATATCAAGAAAAGTCCTGTCACTTATCAGTCAAATTGATTATGGGCATTTTGCTGCAGATCAAGGTGATGATAATACAGAGGGTGATGACTTGAGCTGTGATTACAGGGATAGTGAGTGACTAAGTGAAAAGATAACCACAGTAAGGAAGCTGCAGTCAAAAAGTCTTCTTGAGGAGGAAGCCATTTTGATTTTTAAGGTGTAAATTTTTGTTTAAATAGTGAAACCAGGATTTAAAATAAACTTGGAGGTAGGTATTTTCTCTAAATATTTAAAATTTGGAAAGTTTTTCATGTCTTTTGGGGACATCTGTGGCATTTGTTGATTTCAGGATTAGTCACTTGTTTACGAATTTACGAGTTTAGTCAAGGATCACATCTTGCTTTGTCTGCTGTGTGATTCTGTTTACAAATAATTTTAAGGCATTGGATGAACTGTCCTAAATTATGAAAACAATATGATCAAAAAGTGATACAGAGGAATGAATAAATTAAAATGAAAGGCTCAGCATTCTTTGGAGGAATGCATATCACCCTCGGCCTTTCATACCAAGTTTAAACTCTGATTATTGCTGATGGTCTTATTGTGTTATTTTAGTTATGGCCTCTGAGCATTTGTAGCAGTCTATCAAGAAATGCTGGGCCATAATTATCAGACAGTTTGACCTCTTTGGATAGTTCAAAACATTCTTTTTAGGTTGATTTCTGGTTCTGAATTGATCGTAGGTAAAAGCCTACAGTAAGGTTGTAAAAATATTAAAAAATGAAAGATTATTCAATACTAGAAACCAGTAGAGGCACCACTGCAACATTATTGATACCAACAGCACTGTCTTTTCCTTTACTCGACTCAGTCACAGGAACACTCAGCAGTTTCTCTTCTTTTGTATTAACGTCGTAAATTCCAACGTCCCTGCTCTCTGTGTGGCTCGACATTTGCAGGAAAACGTAGTTCTGCTGACTCAGCCACAAACTTTAACTATGAAAGACTTGTCCGGCACAACAACAGCGTGACACATAAACTACAGCGATGAAACACTGCGTACCTGCTGCAGCAGTTTAAAGACAGAAATGATCTAATCGGACTGGAAAAAAGACTGAGATGACAAAGAAAAATTCAAAACATCCACCCTCGTTTTGAAGGGGAGTGTGCTATTCAGATAAATTATGGGTTAAATTAATAATTTTTTTGACTATCTGACTCTGAGCTTGTTTAATAAAAGAAAAAATATTTTTTTTTCTGGCAAAATTTTGCTCAAGAATAATTATCTATAGTCCACATTTCTTCCTGCACTGGTGCCCCTGGGGGCTCCACGCATACATATATATGCATACATATGTAAATATGTATTTGTGTACATATATCTATATATGTATGTAGGTATATATTTCAGCAAGTTATAATTATTATTATGATATACACGTTATTTGTTGTTGTGTTGTTTCTTTTCTCCACTTTTACAAGTGTGCAGACAGATGTTGGTTGTGTGTGTTGTCTTGTGTTTTCTTGGTTTATATTTCACATATCTTCTATAATCTGTCTTTCAATCTTTACATTTCTCCTTTTTCTTCTTCTCTTTTATTAAAAAAAGTCACTGATGATGAAGAAAGAAATATTCAGTTCTGTTTTCTACTGAAGTGGTTTAAGAAGAACAAGAAGAAAAAAAAAGAATACTTAGTTTTCTGTAATTTTGTCTTGATAAAAAGGTGAAGGAGTTTTGGTAGATTTAAATGTAAGTAGTGCATTGTCATTTTTTGTCTCGCTCCTTTCTGTTAGGAAAACCAGTGCATTAAAAAAAAACATGTGTTTTTATGGCTTCTAATTCATCAGTTTTTCTCCAACCTGTATTTAAAATGAATATCAAGTTGTTTTTTCTTTAGATTTGGATTTGAGTTTGAAATCTTAAAGGATTACCACATGAATAGTTGTGTGTCTCTATGTTGGCTCTGTCACGTACATGTAAATGTGGTCGGTCCTGACTGAAATATATTGTCCACAACGACTTAAACACACATTTAAATTGTCTTTTCAAAGATCATGTTGTAAGTCTCCTTACTGAATCATTCCAGCCTATGTAGGGTGATGTGAGGCATGAAGATTGTTCTTGAAATACAAGTCAGCGCTGTTTTCAACAACCTGGTGACGGCAAATCAGTTTAGATGTAAACAGCAAGCAACAAATGGATGTCATATGCCACGGTTTGTTGCAGCACTGTCACTCAACCTGAAACAGATGGGCTTATTTACAGATGTAGCCTGACAATGGAGACCTAGAAACAATCGTGCTGATAGCTTCAAAGTCAAATGAATGCTTCTCACGGTGAAAAAACAAAAGCAGTTTTAACGAAGGTGCTCGGTTAAAAAAACATTGCGATTAGAGAAAAAAGAGAGTTAGACTGTCTGAGAGACGAGGCAGTCTGAAGTTAAATTTCAAACAACAGAACAAGAACACCAAGAGATAGTGAAAATACCAGCGACACTCCCTCGACACTGTTCTCCCACCATCATACAGGAGAACATCTGCTTTATAATTGGTCCCATTTCTATTTATATCCCTACCCTCCTTCTGTCTGCTGCGGTGGCCCGGTCCTGAGAAGCCACAGCTGAAAGAGAGAGCCGTGCTGGCAGCAGGAGGAGACAGAAACGCAGAGAAAACCATTATCATAAATTAAACAGCATAGCCAGAGCAGTCGTACGAGTGCAGTGCAACTCTGCAATAATTCAGCTCCTGAGAAAGAAAAAAATAAAGAAAATACAAAATGCAAAACAACAAAGAATGGACTTTCTTTTTTAGATTTAGCAGGAAAGCAATGACACTGCCAAAACTGAGGCGATGAATTGAAAACATAAAAACCTATCATTCCTTGATGGAATGTATGTCATCAGCCACCTTTTTTATTGTTTTAGACTAAAATCTTTTACAGGTGAGAAGGAATGGAGTTAAATATATTTTGGTTAAATGTTAAGCACTAGCTGTGAGAACTCTTGAGATGAGTTAGTACTGTGTGTGTTGGGTTTGAATCTCTGCTACCACATCAAATTTTAGATAAGTATCTGTAAAACTTGACTGAGTTATAAAGATTTCTTGTTTATTGTAAGGTTGATTAGCTGTAGCAGGCATCTTATGATATGACATAATATGACTCCAAAAATGAATCACTTGCCGATGTATGTCAATAGATTACCCTCTGAGAGTTTTATTAAAATCTGACCAGTGTTTCATGAAATATTCTAACAGACAAATAAGCACACACACACAGACATGGGCGTAAACAATAATGCCTATTAGCCTTTGGCAGCAGGCGATAGCTCTGAGTTTTCATGGTCTAAATTTGATATAGTAGATTTTGCAGGTGCTTTTTCCTCTTTTTAACCAACAGCCCAAGAGCTGAGGCACAGTTTTATCAAACCATCCTACATGTAGGCCCAGAGGATTTCATCCTCTGTTTTAAAATAAACCAGTGGGTTTAGCAAACAAAAGAAAAAACTGTTACTGTCATTTTGAACTCCTGGATTTTTCAAATTTATTTAGAAATAATTAAAGGCTGCACAATTTGGAAATTTGTACAATATATAAAAATATTATTATTGGTAATTACATTTATGTAATTACCAATAATAATTACATAAATGTAATTTATGTAATTATGCTTTTATCAACATGTAAAATCATTACTGACGGCTGAACCTAAATGACCAGAGGCACTCTTTTTTTTACTTACATTCTTTCATTTGTGTTTAGCTCCCAGGCAATAACATCTCTTCCACTCACTGAACGGAACAGAAGCAGAGAGTCATCATCTGAAGGGCGGGGGATGTGGGCAGCAACATCTTACTTGGATTTAAAGTTGCAAACACTAAAATAGTCTGAAAGTGCTGAAAGTGCTAAAACTGGACTATCACAGGCTTGTTGAATACAATATTCAGAAATGTCAGACTTACTGAACATGAGCCTGTTAGAAAGGACCATTGATCAGGAGTCACGTCACCAGTTTTGCAGTAATCAGCCTTTTTGTCTCCTAGTCCTTATTTCAAATAGATAAAACAAAAATGGCTTCAATAATAATAATAATAATAACTTATTTGAAAAGCGACCAGTCCTATTAGCTATGCTGATAAAGGTATTAGAGGCAACTTATTAATATGCAATTCTGAAAAATGGGTCCACAGTACATGTAAACAAAGCATTTGTCATGTGACTGACCTACATTAGGCTGGTCAGTAGTCTGTGTAGGCTATGATATAATCAGACAAGCGTAGAATTGAGGAGATGTTTGGGTTGAAATATAATAAGTTAATCTGCTACTAAGAAATAAAAATTAACTGTCAAAAATAAATACTGGGGATCCGTTAGAGTGCCATAAACATTTTTAACACCTAGTCCCTTTAAATTTCCTACTATATTTTGAAATTACTGACTTTGTCCTAATGTTTATTAGTCTGCCTAAATATGTTATTGTTTTGGAAATGAGCTTAAATAGAAAGTCTTCACCAGGTTTGAATGAGTTAAAAACATGACAGAAAAAAATGAGCCTGTTTAACTAATTCTTGCTAAACGAATGAAATCTTATTGGTTTTGTTTGTTAACACAACAAGCCTCAAAACTGCACGAGACATACAATGAGCTGCAGACGCCATGTTTTCCAGTTACATGACTGTTTTAACTGATTTTAATGCAGCTCAGATTCTAATCATAAAGCTCAAAATTGATTTTCTCACAGCAACAACGACCTGAGAGAACAAGTTGTCAACAGTGTCAGAAATAAACACACTGTTCTTTTTTTTTCAGGTGTATTTGCAATGAACTTTATAGGTTGTGAATGTCCTGGGCACAGTATTGATCTGAGTTTGAACTTCAACTTGTGATTACTTTCAAACTTTCTAAAATATACTCTAAACTAAGAGCTACTCAGTTGGTCCAATATTTACAGTTTTTACAATCCAACATAATCAATGGCCTAATATTTCAAATGCGAAAGACAAATAATGGCTTCATAGAAAAATGATTCAAAAATAGTCTTTCATGCATATTAATAAAAGATAAATTCATTCTATCTCGTGGGAGCCAGAGTGTGATTACTAATCCCATTAAATTAATTTAGATATTTAGAATCAGACACATTAATCCCCTCGCTAACTTTTCATTATGTGACAATAGAGATTCAGTAATTCAGATCTGGATTAGTTATACCACTCTTTATTAAAGTTGAGTTTTTGGAGACAATAACAGAATTTCAGTCCAACAATCATTAACATTTGAAAGACCTCAAATGAGAAAAATTATGTTTTAACTGTGCTCCTCAAAAATGGAGAAAACCTGTTTACTTACCCCAATCAAATAGATCAACTAATATTAACAAAGAAAAAGTTAAAGTAGAACATGAAGTAATTAACCAATGTGTACTTTTATGTGCAACAAACAAAACAACTGTTGTTTTTTTCAGTGTAATTTTATTGTTCTGTTTTTCAGATTTTTCTAGTTTTATTATCTACTGTGTTTTGCTGTTGAAGCTTTTTGCTAATGAGAAGTTCATTCCAAAATTTTTTATTATTATTAATAAACATGGCAAAAATACTCTGTTGGTTAGGGTTTTAATTTTATTGATAATAGTGTATTTCTGGAGATCATCTCCAGACCGCCTCATACGATGTTTCACAGCCCACAGTGGCCCACAGTGGGTTCCTGACCCCTCCTTTGTGAACCATTGAACTTTTGAAATTCATTGAAACACCACCAACCCCCCTGTGGCTTGGTAATAAGGAGCTTTTCTTAATGTTTTGTACAAGTTATGCGAAGATGTATTTGTATGTGTAGTTTCAAACAAAACATAATTATATGTTCTAAATATCTGTTTCTTAATCCCAAAAAGCTTATGTTTTAATGCAGTGCTTTTAGATATAAATATTGTCTGAAACTTTAAGTTGGTAAGTAGTGGGAACTGGGTCAGGAATCCAGCCGAGACACATGCATGCTTACATTTGCATACACCAAAATATTTTTGCATTGAGAACTGCCAGAAAGTGAATCTGGGACACTGGTTTAATTATTACCCCATAACCCGATGCGTTTAAAGTCCTGTCTCTGTGTAATCACTTGAGCCCCACTCTCCATCAAGGAATAACAGAAACTGTCACATTTTGTAGGAAAACCACACGTTTACTGATGCTCTTTTACAAACAAAGCATCTGAGTTACAGTTAAATAGATGAAAAAATTTGAAAACTTAATTAAATTCAAACTCATGATAATATATTTTGCAATATTTGTACCTCTATGGCACGTTTTCTAATTTAATTCATAGTTTAAAAAAAAATCACGTGTATAAACAATTAATATTGCGTTATGTACTGTTTCTCATTATTACAGTCTTTTACAGTACAAGAACAGTGTCATTTACATTATAATTTTTAACCCAAAATCTAATTTAACTTAAAGGATTATGACTTTATTTTAAACAAAGCTATTTGTTTCTCAACGCTTTTGGGTTTAGCTCTTAATAACTTAATACTTGTTTATTGCATAAAGTCTACATTAAGCATACAAATTTAGCAGCAAATCCTTTGCAGCAACAAAAAAAATCATTGCAATATCACCTGTGCTAGAATCATTCAACCATTCACAAAGTGCATCTTCTTTTGTTCACGTTTCTGCCTTTGAATTAATATCTCCACTACACCACCCATGCACAATATTCCTTAGATCATGCCCAGATCCTGCAGTGTATATAAAGATTTAATGTTATTCACTTTGCACTACTCTCCTGCATCCTTAATAACACTTGGGCTCCCTGCTGTGCTTAACACTGCACCAGCACACCTGGTGAGAGACTCTCAATAAGCAGCTTGAGAAGAGATTTATTAACGATTTTTCAACAACAACTGCTCAACATTTTTACTCGTCTCGGTTTGTTTTTATAAATTCCCGTTTCCCTGCTTGGCAGCATTTTCAGAAGTAAAACTGAAGTGTTTTATTGAGGTTATTTCTAAGTAGTTGTTTGTAGAGGTGGTTGGGTTTGTGTGGAGCAGACAAACTGACAGAGAGAGAGAGAGAGAGAGAGAGAGAGAGAGAGAGAGAGAGAGAGAGAGAGAGAGAGAGAGAGAGAGAGTCGTTGGAAGGAATTTCAATGTCTTTGGCCCAATTTGCAAGGAGTTAATAAACCACTGCTGTTCAAGCATCCTGATCCTCAAACTGCAGTGCTCAGCTGCTGCATGTACTGCATGGTGTTACCGCATCTTCTTCATCTGCATCAGTTGAAGTTTGATTCTGACCCCAGCTTTTCAGTGGATTTGCTGCATGATGTCTAACACCTGTCAACAAAGGCATGAAGGATAGCATGCAGGAAACTCACTGCACCATAGTGATAAATGTTTTGATGCTTCTGCATCACTTCACTTAATATATATGCATCCACACCTCCCCCCTTAGCTTTTCTTTTTAAATGTTTAACATTTAGGTTGCAAACAAAGAATATATCATTTAATGAAATAATTTGTTTCTTTAAGTAAAAGGCAGCATCAAAATAAAGACAAGAGATTTGAACCAGCTCTCGGTTTAAAAATATGAATGTTGGTTAGTATTAGGACAAACAATTCAACTGGAGTAAAAGTGTTGAAGTAAAAAGTGTCAAAAGGAGTCCATGCCTTTTTCTACCAATGCTGTAGCTATGACCAAGAACAATCTGCAAAAGATATACTCTCTCATTATGCAGGATGAGACAGAGAAAGCAGCAAGCTGAGAGGGAGAAATCTCAAACAATGTAGTGTGTTGCACTACCAGACAGAAATTCAGCAGAAACTTAGCCTATGTTCACTTGGTTTAGAACTAACCTGCACATATTGACTGCATCATGGCTTCTTCTCACCAATGTCTGTTCCTTGTAAAATATGTTCAGACACACAGTTTAAGTTAGAGACTTGTGTTTTTTTTGTTTGTTTTGTTTTGACTGGAACCTGACTCCATAGAAACATCTCTGGCTCAGTAATCTGACTAGATGGGCTGCTATCTTTCAGTGCAGACAAGAAATTAGAGCAATACGCTGCCATGACCCGAGGGCTCTGGACTTGCAGCACATCTCTGAGCTCTACGATGTAACTGCATTGGAAGAAGAGGGGAAATGTAGGAAAGTCGGCTCCCTCAATTTTTGTCTTAACTGGAGCATTAATGGCAGTCATAAGGTCAATCAGCACAGCAGTACCATAGAGGCCATGGGTGTCTGCTCGGTGTAAAGACATCAGAGACCAAGAAGCCTCTCAAATCTGCTCAAAACCAGCAAGTTAGGTAGCTCCACTACCTGAACCTCACACAGCAAAATCCAAAGTGTTAATTTAACTCCCAGAGTGTTAATTTTAACACTTTTTCTGAGTTTATATAATTCTCACGGATTCTGAGTTAAAATTACACTTTGAAAAGTGTTAATATTTAACACTTTTGTAGTGTAAATATT
>JARVGW010000682.1:16895010-16915228 GCA_031762495.1 Anablepsoides rubrolineatus
AAATAACACTTCAGGAGTTAAAACTAACTCTGAAAGGTTTAACACTGAAATTTTAACACTCTGGATTTTGCTGTGCATGAAGTTCAAGATGTCCTTTAATGTCCTTTATTCTCATGACATCTGGACAAAAATATTGCTCCATTTGAATGTGTAATGGCTTAATAGTTCAGATTTTGCACATTTAGTCACCCTTGGAGTATATTTTGTAAATGACTCTCGGCTACAACCACTCCAAATCTTATCTGTAATAGCCTTTATATATATATAAAGGCGATTTCTTCTATTCTTCTAATATCTGTAAAATTGATTATGTTGTAGTTATGTATGTCACATTAATAAACAAATCAATTATTCACATGATAAATTAAAATAAAGTCTATAAAAATGAGGTTGATGTCCCCCTCTTTTCTACCCGTTAGTGTAGGGAGGAGTGAACTCTCCCGCCAGGTAATATGTAGCATGCTATCTCTGTAGCATAAGAGCCCCTTGAACAGGTATTTAGCTAGAGGCGTGTCTTTGGTTTTTAGATACTTTCTTTCATCTGGTGATTCACAGGGACACCATGCCAAGTTGTTATTCTTTTTACTCTATGTAACTTTTATAAACTTTGTAAGCAGCATGTCGGTGACTGCAATTATTGTATGAAACCAGCTGAAAACACATAAAGAATAAATTGTGCCAGCTTGGTTAGAAAAGGTTTGTAGAGATGTTACAGCTTCAGTAACTATTTTCTCCCAGTTCATCCGAAACTTTATGTAAATTTTGTAAACTTGTGTAAATTTTGTAATCCGGGGGTAAGAATAAATTGCACTGGCTTGGCTACCCAAGCCAGTGCAATTTATTCTTACCCCCGGATTACAAAATCCGCTTTGTAAAATACATCTTTGTAAGCTTTGTAATATTAGTTTAAAATGGTCTCCAAACAATATTATTGTTTATCACAGTAATTTCTGAGCCAATTAATTGTCCAACAAGATTTGATATTGTGACAGGCCTAGTTATAGTTTTGCTTTTTAATGTTAGTCGGCTTGGGCAACCATCTTGAACTGTGTTGACTCCAAAAGTGTACATCCAATGATTACTTTAGGCAAGTTACATTCAAATTTTTTTCAGTAGTTTATAACGTTTTTTCCTAAAAGACAGACACATGCTCACCGTTTTGTGATGGGCATTGAATTTCTTACACATCATTCATACATGGCTGTAAAAAGTGCAACGATGTATTTTAATTAGGGATGCACGATAACTTATTTTAAGAACTGATACCAATAACTTTCTCCTTTTCGACCTTTTTATGTTTATAATTATAAAGTTTGGATAACATGGTAACATAATTGGTAAAATAATATTAATAATTATTAAAATGACTGGTTGTTTTTCAGCGCAGAGTATTCTAATTATTTTTCTAGTGAAAAAGTTGTTTGTTCCGACGCAACTTGTACGTTGCGTGAGTCAGGCCGAAACACACATACTCACAGCTGCGCTGGCAAACATGAACATATATTATTGGTTCTGTTTGTTATGATATCGGCCCGATAAGTATGACATCATAATTTCCTGATATCGGCCCGATAACTATCGGACCGATAACTATCGGACCGATAACTATTGTGCACCCCTAATTTTAATATTAAATAACATCAGTACTAGTGAGGTAAAGTACAAGATTTTTCACAATTCAGCAAAAATAAATACCTGCATGCATGCCAAGGATGCTTTGCTGTGATTATTTGGTCTGGATCCCACCCTCTGTGGGTCTCTTGCTGCTAAGAGGTTCTATTTCTGGCAGCAAGTTCTCTGTGAACCTTTAGCGCTCGAACATCCTGTTGGCAGACGTTGTGTTTCATGTCCTGGCTCATAACCTTTTAACAAGTGCCAACATTGTACTCACATGTAAACACACATCTTGCAAGCTAATGTAGGAACTGAAGCCACGTTTGGACGATAGCCATCAAAAATCTATATAAAGATGCTTAAATAAAGTAGTTAAAGCAAGTGATATTTTATGAGTGCAGATAAGTGCAGAAAAGGAGAAGAAACAAAGATAGCAGAAGGAGATGGGAGTTTGCAGCAGAGAAGTGGTGGAGGAGCAGAGCAGGAGACAGAGTGTGCAGTGTGCTTGTATTTTGCTGATACAGATCAGATTTCATAAAGATCCACATGACTGCCTCATAACAAGGGGATGCAGAGAGGAATGAGATAGAGATATGAGGCGGTGGCAAACAGAGACATGAAGAAATTGATAAATAGCTGCTTGCCCTCCCTGCAGCTGCTTTCTTTGTTTCTTTATTTTTGGCTTGTGTTTTCTCCCACTGAGCTGTATATGATTAGCTTAACTGTAATTTGAAAAGAAAAAATTATTTCAAGGATAATAGCAGTGATATAAAGAGAGTTTGATTGAATCAATGGCTGGATGAAGAGTTTTGGGTTGGTTAGTTCTGAGTTGCACTGTTGTTGTCTGCACACTTTACTATGACTGTCCCCAGAGTTTCATCTTGACTCCTGACTCCTCAGGTACCCTGACTGACAGTGAACACTGTGGTGGCATCATCACTCCTTATGTTGAAGACTGGCAGGGGGCCAAGCGTGAAGCTAAGATGCTGCTGAGCCTGTCATTTGTTCTGTCTTCTCAAACTTACTGAATGACTGATCAAATGGTTGACTGGGGGCTGAATGAGAATGATTGGTTACTGAACACTTAAAAGCTGTCAGTTATGCACTTTTAAAATAGAAAGAGCAGAAATCAGTTTAAACCTCCTTGCTTATGCTTATTTGATCCATGTACAGTATGTTTAACACAAACATATCATTACAACAATTTCCCTAACATTGAGTGATTCCTTGTTTTGGAGCCAAAACAGCCCTGATTGCTGGAGACCATCTTTCCGTCAAAACTCTGAAGGTATTCAATGGTGTTTTGCACTATTTTCTCTGTGTCAGAACCTTTACGCTCAGTAATTTGAGAGGTGGGGGCCTCCATTGATCAGACTTTATTGTCCAGGACAACCCACAGTTGCTTGATTGGATTGAGACATGGGGAATTTGGAAGCTAATTCAACTTGTTGTGCTCCTCAAATGACTCTTGAACCATTTTGGCAGTGTGACAGGGCGCATTATCCTGCTGAAAGAGGCCACCGCCATCAGCAAATAGTGTTTTCATGAAGGGGTGTGGGTCAGCAGCAGTGTTTAGAGAGGTGATATGTAGCATTTACATAAACGTCAAGTTCTACTTGACTCTTTTGTGGTTCACTGGGTTTGCCTGTTTTATGAAACATCTTTGATGTTCTGCACTTGTGGAAATGACGCAACCCTCTTGCCATCACTTTGCTCTTTTTAAAAATTGTTCAAATCTAAATGCTTAATTTTGTTTCTCTTTTAGACACAGAGTATGAACAAAATGTTTTTTTACTTGATAATATATTGAATGACACCCACACTAGATAAGGATTCTTTACTTAATATTATGTCTGATTGATGTACAATAAGCATTACAGAGCATACAATTTTAAAATTCACCAATGCAATGATGCAGCTCTGTAAGAGTTTGTGTTTTTGAATAAAACATCAGTGAAAGGGTCCATAAATTTCTATTCATATTTCCCATTTAACCTTTTACCTGTGGCTGATTTAAAAGAATGCACTCTCTCCTCTACGTATAAGTTATTTATTTTCAGTAGTGACTGAGAACTTAAATTATACAGTACCTAATTTGGAAAAACTGAAAGAAAATGCCAAACTTCAAAATTTTTCTACTCTTCAACAGTAGCTGCGTTTCTATTGACCATGAAAATGCGCAAATTAGAATTTCAAAAATAAATTATCTTAATAGAAACACGTCAATTTCAAAAAAACGTCCTTTTTTCGACAAAATGTTTTTGCACTAGGATGAGGTGGTTTTTCGGCCGTATTGAAATTGGTGTGTTTTGCAAAACTGCAATGGAAACACTTTTTTTCGCATCACGGGAGTCACGTGATCAACATCCAGCTGTTTCTACTGGCGAAAAAGAAGACGACAAAGAAGACAACAGGAAGTAAAAGTAGTAGTAAAATCACCGAAGTTGTAAAAGAAAGTAGTAAACTCACCAACAACAATTTCCCAAAAACACCGCATACGTAGCCGCTCCCAAGTATAAGAGACTTATCGCTCGATATACCATGAATTCAACACTACTCACCAATTAAAGGAACAAACAGACATAAAAAAATAATTTATCCAAGCTGTGCCTTAAAACTGTGCATAAATTTGTCATTAAAGAGTAACCGATTGTAGGGACAAAATGTTTCTTTTACAACTCGTCAGAAAACTTATGAGTTGGAATCTGAAATATGACCTGTTGCTCTAATGGCAGCAAACACTGCTGTTACACTGATGTTGACATCATGTATCTTACATCTAAAATATTGAGAATAGGCCTGTCGCGATAGTCAATAAATCAATTAATTGCACGATAATATATTTAGATTTTGTGCAGCATACTATGGGTTGAGCAGTGGTACTGCAGTCTAATTTACATATTGGTTAACAGCTGTCCACGATGACATGTCTTGTCTATGGTTTTGTCACAGCAGCCGTGTTCTGGTATAAAAGCCTCTCTGTAAGTTCTCTGTAAGTCCCCATAAGAAACAGTGGGTCCTCACCAGGCTGTGTAGTTGGCTTCATCTCTAAAGAGATGCTGCTCTTTAATATTGTTTATTTACTGTTTCAGTTGTGTGTGGTGTTTAATTTCCATTTTGTTGTTCTTTGTTTTTTTTATTCAAGTGCATTTTTTGTTATAGACTGAGAGTCCATTTTGTTAAAACATTCTTTAAAAATTAAAGTTTATTGATCTTTGAGAGGATGTTCTTACATTATTACGCTATTATCGTTATATTAGTTTTAAAATGGTCAACAGACAATATTATTGTTTATGGAAATAATTTCTGAGGCAATTAATCGCACAAATTTGTTATCATGACAGGCCTAATTGAGAAGCTAACATTTTCAGTGGACGTGGAGGCAGCAGTAAGTGTAAGGTCTAGAAGAGCTGCACAAAAAAAAAGAAAGTTTTCTTAAGTTCAAAAGAGTGTCCTGCATGGTGAACCCACCTTTTAGAATTCTACACCACTTTAACAAGGACTTTCACAGTTAGAAGGCAAAATTAGCCCTTTTTGATACTCCTGAGTCACCCTTGTTTAAATTTTATTTTTTCATTTTTCCAGACAGTGAGTGAATTAATGAAAAAGTGCACAGAAATAACTATGCAATCTGATTACCAGGTTACAGCTAAATTAGATGTAATCAGCTTGGGTTTACAGAGTTACTCATTTAACTAAAAGTCTGTCCCAGGCAGCACAGCAGTTAGTTAAAGCTTTTCAAATGTGAAGTAGTACTACACTGTGTAAGACCCAGTGACTCATAGCTTTGCAGCTAAATTGTAAAGTGATAACCTGCCTCCATGTTTATATTAAATCTTTAATCCCTACATTTACAAAGTTATATATTACAATAATATGTTTATTGCATGCACAAATATCATTATCATCAGCAGGTGTTCACAGCTGAATTGAGAAATGTTTAACTGTTGTTGTAATCAGTACCTTTCGACACTCTGTGTGAAGTCATTATTTTTGCTCATGTAATAAGTGCTGGTCGATAGGTCTTAGAAGAAAAAGGGTTATATTAAGCACATAAATGGCGTGATTCTTTGCAGTAACTCGTGTTTTGGTGTGTGTGTGTGCGCTGTTATTTGTGAGCTTGTTCTTCAATCAATCTTACATGGCCACAGGGTTGCAGAGATATTTGATTCTACAACAGAATCAAGGAGATCTGTTTGCTGTTTCTGTTTTCTCCTTGGAAGTTTTTTATGTTTTTAGGGAAAGTTGATGCAAAATCTTTACAAATCAATCCTAATGGTCTTAAGGAGACTTTTGATCCAAAAGGATAAAAAAACAAAGGCTAGCAACAGGCCTCCAAGCTCCCTCTGTGTGCCCCAGATCTCCAAGTGATCCTTAGCTCTCACACAACCTTTCCCTGGCTGCATTTATAATGCATTAAGGCATTATGCAATGACCATAAGTCCAGGACGGTTACAATAGTCTGGCAGCTGTCAAAGCACCAGGACGCCAATTACTCCGTACGGCCATGGGCCATCTCTAACACCTTTCTCTGACTTTCACCTTCTTATGTGTGTAAATATGGTGCAGAAACTTGAGCAAGAATGAACGCAGAAAAGCAAAAGATATAAATGAAAGTGACAGAAAAAAAATAGATTTGTTGGATGAGTTTAAAGAGGAAAGGAACATATGAAATGAGAGAAAGTGTATGAAAAAAATCACTCTGTAAAGACATGAGGGAAGATGACAAAATCAAGGGCAGCTTTGGATTATTAAAGATGGCCAGAGTTCACACCATCTGTCAAAACTGTTTGCTATGCTTTCTGTAAATTGGTAAAAAGAAAATTGTGTACTAATAAATAAATATTCATGCTGAGTTGTAGGGATAATTAAATCCTTACTCAAACAGATATTTCTCATTCATCTTAGATATTTTTTAGTTTAATTAGTAGTTTAATAGTGAAATTTAGCCAGAAAATCACATAAACAGATCACATTCACACATAATACAGTAACGCTCATTGAACAATAACCTTACAGTTTAGTCTTAGGTTAATTTTAATTGATTTTTTGTGGACAAAGAAAAAAAAGTGGAACATTTACTGGGGAAAAAACAGGCTGCTTGTTTATAAAAAATAGTTTGACAAAATGAAAAACCTTATGCAATGATTTGTAAATTTTCTCCATCTACTCACAAATGAAATTTAGAAGCTGAGGAGTGACCATCTCTTTAAAAGGTTTTGTTTAGATGTCACCATATGTTCATTTCAATCTAGAGTCCAAAATAGTGTAAAATTATTATTTTTTCTCTAACTTTAACAAAACTTTGTTTTTTACATGTCCTTTCCCATTATGTACTATTGAAGGATTTATGATTCAGAAATCAAAATGGAATGTTCATAAATTTGAAAGCAGTCATAATAACGCATTCATTCAAAAATATTAGGGATGCAATAACTTATTTTAAGAACCGATACTGATCTTGTGCCAGCAGGAACTGATATTGAATTGCTCAGATTCAATCTGAATGTGCATAATTTGAAATTGAATGCACTGATTTGAAAATAAATTTCACTAAATTGAAACTGAATTTAATAGTTAAAATAGAAAAAATATTAAAATAACACAAACTTAAAATAGTTCCTCTGAATAAAGACAACCAGAATAAAACAAATGTCTAAAAGTCTTGTCATATTGTTTTCTAACCCTTTTTTAAATTTATTTACAAATAATTAACCCCTCAACTCACACTATATCTTAAAAAGGGGTATCTAGACATAAAAAAATGGTTGTAGCTCAAAAACTATTAAACATAGAAGCTATCCTTCAGGCCAACCAATGCACCCCCCCACCCCCCCAAAAAAAAAAACAATATCAAAAGACCCCCGCCCAAACCAGTACAATTTCGGGATGCACCTAGTAGCATTTATTAGAAATAAAGACTTCTGAGTTCTGGTGCATTGCGGTGTGCAGGGGTCATTATGTTACCGTTATGCGGTATCTAGTTTTACATACTAAATGCTGAAGGTTGGAAACTGTACCTTACTGTCACCATGTTTACATTTTTTTTTTTTTATCTCTTTCAGGTACAAGAGTGGTTATGTCTGAACTGTCAGATGCAGAGAGCACTGGGAATGGACATGACCACGCCACGCTCCAAAAGTCAGCAACAAATCCACTCTCCTTCTCATTCCCCCAATCCTGAACTTAAACCCGAACCTTCAAATCAGCCTGCGCCCCCAACACAAACCCCTCCTCAATCACAGCCCCAAGCACAGGCCCATCCTGCGCTCGGCCCCACCAAACAGACTGGTCCAGCTGGCCCCGGTCAGCAACAACGGAAACTGCCTCCAGGGGCTGTCCCTCTTCCCGGGATGGCAAAGGCTCCGTCCCAGCCTGATCTATCTCGAGGCTCTCCTGCTCACCAAGCCCAGCAAACACGCCAGGACCAGACCCGCAGTGCAGGGAGTTCCCCTTCTCGACAACCCCCACCCCCTGAACAGACCTTTGGGAAGTTGTTTGGCTTTGGTGCGTCTCTTCTTAACCAAGCCACCACGCTCATATCTGAGACCACTCAACCCCAACAGCAGCCCCCAAAACCAGCTCCTAAACCTGGGGGGCCACCTGGTCCAGGTCCTGGAGCTGGTAAACCTTCGGGACCACCCACTACACAACAAGGGCCTCGAGCTGCTGCACAGCAACAACAACCTGCAGCTCCAGACTCTTCTAAGCCTAAACCCTGCTGTCCCCTCTGTAAAACAGCCCTCAACATCGGCAACACATCAGAGGAACCCAACTACAACACATGCACACAGTGCCACTCCAAAGTATGCAACATGTGTGGATTCAATCCCACTCCACACCTAGTTGAGGTAGGACTCTTGAGTTGATCTGTTTGGCGTTTGCGTAACAAGGTATTAGCTGCTCATGAGCTGTTTTGCACAGCATAGTTTTGCTGAATTAACTAATTAAGCCTCACATTTGTTTGGTGAAAAAATGTTGTATCTTGTCCAACAGGGTTATTTGTTTTAATCATTATTGCCAAGTCTTGAGGTGAACAGATGGTAATTACAGATAATTACTGTGTGAATACAATTAGCTTCAGTTGCTCTTAAAGGTTCAAAGGTGATTGCCTTGTTTTATATCAGTGAATTACCTCTTTTTTAATGATACAATATTGCTCATTCTCAGTCTTCTTCACAAATATTTTTTTTAATACAAAAGACATGTCCAAGAGAAATTGATAGATATTTTTGTAGCAGGTGCTTCATAGTGTAAGTTTACATGATGCTATTGAGCTCTGCCTCCTGTCTCTCTCTTTGTGTTTTCTTGTCGGCACCTGCTTCGTTTCAGCTCCACCAGGGTCTTTCATGTTGTTACTCGATTAAAGTCCAAACCGTGACTCACCTCATCAGCGACTCTATCGTGAAGCAACACAGAAATCTATGATCAGCTTAGTACAGGAAACAGCCTCATACGTTCAACTGAATAGATTATTTTAGTATTTATTATTCACATCCAGGGGTCATGGGTTCTTCTTTCCACAGCTCTACCTCGTCCTGCGTCATGGCGAGTCTAGATCGTTACAACAAGGATTTGCAGTAGTTTCCAGAGCCAAGCAATAACAGAGTTTAATTATGCAAATCAAGTCCAATTGAATGATAGCAGTAATAACAGGCTTTCTGCAGAGCTCAAGCTTTTTATGGAAGAGTCTTGTCTTTCTAGGCATCTAGTTGTCACAGCCACTCGCGCAGACCATTCATAGATTGCTATGGAAACAGAGAGATAATTTGTTTGTCAGCCATCCCTTTTCGTGTTTGGCTGGCGAGACGGTGAAAGTCTCCAAAAACTTTCGGGCTGCTGTTGTTCTGTTTTCATGACAGATGCAGTTCTTGGGTGTGCTTTGGTTCTGCTCCACAGACTGGGTCTTGCAAGTCAGTTTAACAAAAGGTGCTGTTTTCTATCCAAACCTGTAAATAGCTTTTGTTATTATTCGGTGTGAGCTGGCTGACTGGTCATTTAAGAGCGAGTAAAAAAAAAAACTTTGGAATACAATGTGAGGCTTTTTGTGCTTTGAAGCTCATTACCCAGTGAAATTTCCACAGCATTTTTTTTTTTTTTTTGGCACAACCATCATCCTCAGCTGCTCCCATTTTCCACAAAGTGTCATGTTTCTAAGAATGTTCTTTGTATTCATATTTTTTCATTGTCTGAGCTGACTGTAATTAATAATAACTATTTTAACCATCCGGCTGCTCTTGGGTCAAAATGACCCACGTGGTCTCAGTTTTAAAACTGAAGTCTTGTGAGTCATTTTGACCTAAGGGCAGCTACCGAGTAAATGTGGGTATGGCGACAAGGCTGTCAGAGCAAAAAATGCACCAACATTACGTCATGTCACACTGGCTGAAAAGATAGGCAATGGAAGAGAAAACTCAAGTTTTGAGCTGTTTATTATTATAGATTTTATTTTCTGCTAATCTGTTAAGAAAGTGTTTAAAAAAATAAAGGGGAAAAAAAACCCATTTTATAGCTCATTTAAAGTTTCAAACAACAGATTTTTTGTTTGTTTATGCTGTAAGTCACTAAGACAAGAGAAATGAAAGTGACAGAAGCTGTTGATGAGCAGCTGTTGTAGATATTTCTGTCTTCGGCTCTTGTGGTATCAATCATACCATCAATGTCCGCCTCATGTTTTTCATCTGCTTCACTGCATAACAGATCGATGCAGATTTCACTGCCACGCATGTCAGCGCACAATCGAAGTGATTTGGTCCCTTCCCACCAGCCGAGCTGCGGCCTGTTCTGTCTTTAAAGTCAGAGATGTGATGCTGCACTGACAAGTAGCCACATGTAAGATGTCATTTTTCCACAACACATTCAAGTTATAACTTTACCTGGTTTGACAAAGAAGGTGGAAGACTACTATAGGTGCAATATTTCTTCACATAGTCTGATGGTCTGCTTTCTCCCTGAAGTCTTCACACCTAAACCTCCTCAAACATTGACTAAAAATAAAGATTAGCTCAAACTGTTATCAGTTCTTATATCCTCTGTTGTGAAAGACACAAATTGGAACCAATAGGTTGGCAGTTTATCTTTGCTTATTACTGGCTTTAGGAATTTGCTGTCAGTGGGACAAATATACTTTAACACCCGGATTATTTTCAAGATTCATTATTTTTCCTCATTAAAAAGGTATCTTTTAAATAAGCTGCTTCTATATGCTGCTTTTGTTTATTCATTTATTCAAAAGTTAATGTTTATTTTGCCACAAGAATAAGCAATTTATAGTAAACAAGGTTCTTTTTCAGCGTTGACAGCTAAGAAAATCGTTCTTCTGGGACAATTTAATATAAACAAAGAGGAAAACAAAAAATGTGGGCTGGAGTAAAGTCTATAAAACTGCTATATTCTACGTTTCTGAATATAAAATTTAAAAACACAAAATATTGATTCAATTGGAGCTCAGGTTCTATATTGTTTAGACAAATCACCTACTCTGATAAATGATCATCACATCCTCTTATGAAATAATGTTATAGTCTGAAGAAAATGTGTTAAAAGTGTTAGAAATACAAATAAAAAATCACTTTCTTTTACATTTGTTCTGACACAATGCATAATTCATTTGGAGCGAATTAGGCTGTGATGCATCATAGGAAAAATAGTCTGCTCTTTTTTATTCTGTGATGAGACGCCGAGACGCTGGTGTCTGTGGGAGAACGAGTAGGAAAAATGAAGGATGAGAAGAAGGGAAGAGGTGAAAGATCGGGGAGAAGAAGAAAGTGAGAATCAGAGATAATGAGTGAGAGGAAGCCAACTGTTTGTCACATTGCAGAATATTTCACATCAATTAGTGCTGAAAGTCATGTGTGGCTCTGAGTAAATAGAATGTCCTTGTTTTGGGACTTTAACTCCCCCATTATGCTTCTCAGGGAGATAAATAAAAAAACGTGTGTCATCATCATCTCCTCAGACTTTAGTTGTAAAAACAACATAAAGGGTTTTGCCGTCTGCTATATCTGATTTATAGTCAATCGTCTTTCCTGGATTGCTTTGTTTTTCTGTCTCGCCTTTTGCTAGCATTTTCTACTCAACCCGGCGAAGCCAATTCACCAGACGTGTGCCATGGATTAGGTTTGGTTGCTATAATGCATTAGGTCTCAATTCCCCGAAGTCTCTCTATAAAACATAATTTTTTCCCCCTGTCAGTTTTCTTATATGGCTAAATTCTTTTCGTCCCCACAGTTTGGCAGGCATCGTGGTTTGATTCTATGTGCCTATTATTATAATATAGAAGCATGCTCACAGTTTCTAATGAGGTGGAGACCCTGAGTGGGTCATAAATAAGGACTGAGTATTTCACACAGCTGTAGAAAAGGTGTAGAGAAACAGAAAACATTGCTCATCAATGATTCAGGTGTACATTATAAATAGTTTATGCAGCGTGGCGCAGAGAGAGAACTGTGTTTGATTCCTCCTGTCACATAATGTCGATGCTTGTGTAAGCCCGTGCATATTTGTGTGAGGAGAAATGCAATGACGATACAAAAGTCTGCGTGAGTTTGTTCATATAAATATTAAGATCAAATATTATTTATAGGAAATTCAAGTACCCTGCTTTCACAAACATTAAATTCTTTGATTTATGGCTTAAATATGGCTTTCCTTCTGCTTAATGAGACTCCCTCACGCTCTGATCTTCTGGAACATTAGGGCAGATCAGACAAACTTGAGTTTTTTTTTGCATAAGCTGTGTGTCAGCAAAGTAAAGTTCAGTTGTGGTCTTGTCTGGCTCTCATTAATGGTCACCGTATGATCTACCAAAAATAGCACACATTAAAAATGAGCTTTAATAGCAATGAGATGTGTATCAGTGAATGTCTTCAGTTTCTGATTGGTGCCTGCAGAACAATCTCTACATAATTGCACACAAAAGCAGGCCCATTTGTGTAAAATGCACATGTGGAAATGGAACAATTAGGTTGTTCTGAGAAAGTTGTTTTTTTTTAACCGGCTGTGACACCATCTGCAATAACTGTGTGGTGTATTGGCTCATTTCTATACTATATGCCTTTAAAAACAGGATGCAATAAACTTTTCCTTTTACACATGAGCTGTTGATAAAATTGCACATAAAGCATTCACCTGCAAAACATTTCCTCACTCATACAGAACAATGTTCCTTTTGCTGTCATCTAGAATCACACATTGTCACTTTTATTCTATAGTTTTACACCCAGGACTGCTGAAAATATTATTTTCTCAGTGCCCTTAAAGACACAGCAGGTAAACATATGTGGAACATGCAGCATTTGTAAGTGTCACAGACCTACAGGAGCATGATTGTTGCTCTTACATGCACCCACAATACTGATGAACATGTGACTCTCATTCTCAAACATACTGGAAAGGTTTTCTGAAGGTTGGCACAAGCCTGCGCCTCCCTCAGGAGTCTCATACAAAGCCAGATGGCTGGCAGCATCAGGCGTCCAAGCCTGCCGCGCTGAGGCAGGCTGCTCCCAAAGTGATGATGGTGCACCATCACGAGTCAGGCACCCATCCGCTTTCAGTCAGCTGGTTACTGCCTTTTACTACTTACATATTTCTTTAAGACGCTCATAGAAACTACTGAAGCGCAATGTAAGAACCTTCATATGAGGAAAAAAAAACATTGTTTTTTTTTAATTTTCTTAATTTTGCAGCAGAGAAATAAAATCGGTAACATCAGTTTATTCATTCAGAGTACTTTTCAAGGATTTCATCTCGTGAGGCTTTTATTTAACAAATCTAGATTGGAAATATTGGGTTTAAAATGCAAAAGAATATAAAAAGTGAGAAGAAAACTAAAAATACAACAAATATGAAAACATACAAAAAAAATGTAAGAACACATATTTATAAAAAACAAATGCTACATGTCTGTAAAGTATCTGGTGTTTCTGGACAAGGCGTTTTTATATTCTGTCTCTAATGCATCAGTTGCAAGAATATAAAACACTGACAGCAAACTCCATTAAGGAAAATTTATTTATGAACATCAACAGGGCTGTCATAAGATGGCTCGAGGGGGAGAGGGAGGTTAGTGGAAAGATACAGGATTGTAAACAAGAGACCAGAGTTATAAAACACTATGAGCTGTGAGAATGCCTTAGTTCCTTTAAACTTTTCTTTTACATAAGCCTTTTATTTTCTTTATCCACATTGTAGCTATAAAATTAGGTTTAGCCACCAAAACAATTGAAGTAACTTTTTTGATAGAGTTTAAAATATCCTACTTTGTAATGGGACTGCTCAGTAGAGTGCAAATGCATCATCATTACAGTGTAGCAGTATTACAATGGGCAGCTTGGACTACAACAATTCTCATTATTTTTCAAGTACCATGTGTTCATATTCTGCATGCTAATATTATAATTGGTCAATCTAATGGACTCTCACTGGTCCTAATGCCAAACCTGGTTAAGAAAGTCATGACAGAAGAGAAAATGAAAATGTAGGTTTACCTCAATTAATATTGTCATTTCAATATTAAACAACATTACTGCAGAGCAAAGTTTTTTTTTTATTATTGTGCAGCCATTATTTGTAGTGCCTCACTGTACCCAGTGTGTGAAAATCTGTTGCTAAAGGCTAAACTTCCTGTGTTAATAGGGAATACCAGGGGTCTTGAATAAATAACAATTTATAACCAATCTGAGTGAGAATAAGCTTTTTTCTACATGTACTGAACAGTACTGTGTATTTTTCAAGAATGCATCATCATACATACATACACTTATAAAATTCTAACACATTTGTATATTTTCTAGATGATTTTGCTTCTCTAAATTTATAAACTGGTGAAATGTGTGAGTATTGTTTCTTCAGTGAAAAAGTCAACATTAAATTTCTATAAAATATATTTTTTGGCTGTCTTGCATCATATTTTAGTTCAGTTTTTCCTTTTATTGTCGTTCTTTCATGTGACAGAAGTGTAAGACTTTGCCTTGATGTGCCACTTTTAAAGATGTGACACAGATTGTTTTGTTTTGTTTCTTGCTCCAATTCATGATGTATCCATTCATGCGCTCTCCATCACTTTGCACATTTCACTGATTTTTTTTTCTCTCCCCTTGCGTTCCCATTCCTCTTCTCACTGTCGGTGTGTCGTAGTTGCAGACTGCCTGATGTTGACGTATTGAATTTGCTATTACTAATAGTTAAATCACCTGCATTTGCCATTGCAACATGGGCACTTAGCACCCTTTATTTGTAGTTGTGTTGATTTAGCCCCTGTACAAAGTAAACAGAATATTTATAGGAAATGACATTGACAAAAAGATAAATTGTATGTGTGTGTGTTGTTGTTGTAATACCACGATGGTGTCCAAAATTTCACATAGACACCAACATATTGGAACTTTCTTTAAACATGGGGACAAAACTGTGGGCACAAATATTTTTACGGATTAAGACGTTTCAAGATTAGGAGTTATAATTAGGTTGTGGTTGGGTTTTAGTGGTTAAATCTCTGCTTGCCTCATCTGCTTGTGGGGTGATTGAAACAACAAGCCAAAGGCACTAGCCAACACACATCACTATCAGCTTTCCATTTGCACATCAGCCCTTTAATTTTTTCTGACTTAATGTGAAGTGTTTCAAATACAGATTATTCAAACTTTTTTTGTTTTGTAGGGTAAAGTCTGAACATGAGTTGAATTAAAGAAAAACCATTAGATTAAGGGCGTTGGGCTAGAGAATCTTTGGTGTCAACGTGCATCCATGTGGGGATATAAGAACAAATGTGTGTGAGTGGGGGCAGAGGGGAATGGAGCTCTTAACAGAAGGAGCTAATTGTTGATTGTTACTAATCCGTGTTGAGGATGTGTAGTGAGCCCCCTGAGTATGGTACTTAGCCCCAACACACCATTGTAGGGATCCACCCACGAGAAAACATGCCACCTGAGAATAGTAAGACTTGTCGGATGATAAACGAATACAGCATCATTTTGACTTTGTTTGATAACTATATTAACTTGAAAGACTAAAATGAGGAAAAACAAACACGTTATCTAAATCATTTGTTTTTGATTAGTCAGAAAAGCTTAGTTTGACTTTTATGCAGGTTATGTCATTCAGTGTGTGAATGTGCTGCAGCGTGACAGGAAAATGATGTACAGCAATGATCGCTTCCTGTTGAGCTTATGTGGCACCCAGCACAGATGGCACGCTGGTTTTGAGGCTTAAATGCCACTCACTCTCTTCTCTGGGACTTTTGTTTTAGGCATTAGGATTTGGGCTCAGACTAAGTTGCATGCACTTGGTCTTAAAGGGATAGTATGAGTTGTATTTATGTGGGGCTCTACGCAGAGTTAAAACCTGATGTTTGACGTTATTGAGTGTAAAAAAATGAAAAAACTTACATTGATTCAATCTGATACTATTGTATTGGTTTTTATGCCACATTGCC
This sequence comes from Anablepsoides rubrolineatus, assembly GCA_031762495.1. Lineage (NCBI taxonomy): Eukaryota > Metazoa > Chordata > Actinopteri > Cyprinodontiformes > Rivulidae > Anablepsoides > Anablepsoides rubrolineatus. The sequence goes on from JARVGW010000682.1 coordinate 16,911,059, forward strand.
ATCATCTTTTACCATCAAGCTAACGACTAAAACACATACACTATTGTCCTTTAAAAACTTTAAAACACTTGCAGAAAATTACAAAAATAAAACACTATGTGAAAATGAGTAAAAAGGAATTGTGAATAACATTCAAAGTAAAGTTTAATTAGTAAATGGCTTTACACTCTGCATCAAACTAACATTTGTAGTGTATATAACATGAACATTAACTTATGTAAATAATTGTCTTAAGTAAACAGCATTTATATCAAGCGCTACAAATGTTGTAGAAGTTGAAATGAAAATGTTTTAGGTTGGCAGAAATCTGTGATCTTATAAAAGTGAAAGACTCTGGCTATGTTATACTAAGATACTAAGTATTAATGACAACTGCACAGAGCCCAACTAAAAAGATCCAAAACAGTTGCCAAGATATGTTTGACCCTAAAGTAAAGCTGATCCCAGCCTGGCCTGCACAAGCAGCTCTTTTGATGAATGACTACCTGAAGAGCACAGCGACCATACTGAACTTGAAATACCCCCCCTCCCGTTCTGCTATGTTTCTGCAAATGTCCTCTCTCTCTCACCTTACAAGCAAATGTGCTTTGAGGCCTACAAGTGACCTTAACATTGGCTTAAACACCTCTTCAGAACTCATCATCTTCAAGGCCTGGTGGCTACGCTAATGAGTTTTAGCGATGCTCCAGGGGTTCCTAGCAGTGCAATGTCTATCCTCCCTGTCAGAGTCATAGGAGTGGGCTGTTGCAGTCTTCCTACAACTAAAACTGGGCCTTTCTGTCTCAACATATCACTTCATTCGCCTCATTGGTGTTTCTGTTCTCTTTTGGCTTTGTAGCTCCTCAGGCATGCAACTACTCCCTAATGCTGGTATTAGAAAAGAAGGAGGGGGGTCAGCTGAACGTGCTCTGCAAATATTCAAAAGAATTCTGAGATACAAGTGCGATTATGGACATGTGGTTGTGAGTCAGGAAACACAAAAACACAGTCGGACAGATTGAGAGCTATAATGAAAGGGAACTGGCAATAGAGAGACAAGATGAAAGAGATCAAGCTCACTGATCAGTCAGATATAACATTTAACCCCTTGCTAATCTTTTCATTGCTGCAGCTGTCAGACAGCACTGGAGATGATCAGATCAGTTGGAAAAGGTCTGAGCTGCCCGTCCTCAGCAGCAGCCTCACAGCAGTAACACTGACTAGAAAAAGCAGTATGATCATTACATTCAGTCAGGAGAGATGGTCTTCCCACTTCCTCCATTAGTGAAGGCACTGCAGCTCCACCTCCAGCCCACATAAATGCACTTAGTCACGTCTGTTTTCCTTCACTTTTAGAAAAACATTCATTCACCAACCAACACAGGAAAGCCTGTTAGTGTATTTATAACTTTGACAAGATTGATAAGATATACCTCAAAAGTTACCTGCTCATCGAATGTCATTTTTACAGCAGATCCACATGATGATCCACATTTATTCAGTCAAATCAAATGAATAAATATTTAATGAATGTTGGTCAAAGCCTTCCAAATTGCTCGAATAACCATCATAGAAGAAGAAGTAGTTCTTTGTCTCATCTTTTAGATATGTCAAAGTTCATTTGTAGTGGTTGTTGAGATAATGTCTCTGCAATTCATTTAATTGATACTGTATGCAGCTTGCAGATAAGCTGTCATTAGATGGTTGGTTTAGGCTGTCCTATAAGCTTCGATTTAAATATACATGTGTGTAATAAGAAACCTGCCTGTAAAACCACTGTGAGGTTAGCAGACTTGTTGTTTTAAAGTTGCTATTTTACCACATTCTAGTGATAAGTATAGGTTTATTGTGTTTTGTTTTGGGTTTTATTTTGTTTCTAGTTGTAGTTTTGCCTGGCTGGACAAATATAAACTCCTCTTAAATGAGACAGGCCATAGGAGACAGACTGATTAACTTGTTCCAGGGACAGACATATGTGACAAGATGAGATACAAAGCCTGTCCAGGCATGGCGTGCAGTGCTAAAAAGGTTTGTTTGGCTGAAACTTCATTACCATCGAAGAAAACAGATTTGTCTTTAGAGCTTTGTTTCTGACAGTGTTTGTATTATAATTTTGTCTTAGCATATTTGAGTTTTTCATTTTTATGGCACCACTCATCTTCTATACGGCTCTGCAGATAGACTGAAATGTTTTCAGCTGGTGCACATCCCTGACTTAATAATATTCATCCACACTGCAAGTCTATGTCCAATTATCTTACAGCCATTAGGTTTTCAAGCTGATTGCAGTCTGCAAAGGTGGAGATCAGTCAATGAATCAGGCATTAAAACTGCACAGTGAAGAATATAAAAACAAGGTATTGAAATACTTTTTATGATAATGACTGCATTAGACCAATTTGACCAATAGAGGATAATGGATTTGCTGAAGCTTTGCACTGTCACTAAGAAATGCTTTTAAACTTTTAAAGTGAGATTGTGGAGGCTTCCTGAATATTGTTTAGTCAAATTAGCAGAGCTGACCTAAAAAACTTAAAAAGTACACAGTGAAATACAACACTTTGCCTCCAGAGCAGTTTAAGGCGTCACTGAAATGATGTAATTCGAGTCTTCAAAGTGAAGAAGAATATTGGGATGTTCCTCACGTCTGGGAAAGATTTTGACACCTTGCAGCGATGAAGGTTGAGATGTATTTAGCTGTGATAGAGGCAATGGATTAGTTTTTTTTTAAAGCAGATACATTTTTTCTTTATAAAAACAGTAGTTTGTTTATGTCCTGAAACCTTCTAAAAATTCCTGCAAAGGAAAATAATAATTTTCCTTAGTTGAGAAGAACCTTTGTAATGTACCTTTAACATTTTTGGTAATGCCATTAGTGTTTAATGTGAGCTTTTACTTTTGTCTTGATAAAACTGAACAAACTTATCTATCTCAAACATATCGCAAAATACAAACTAGACAAGAAGATGTTTTAAAGTGAAAGATAATTCTGTGTATTATCAGCAGAGATGTGGAAAAAGGCTATATTCATTTTATTGATGTGGTCCAAACAGAGCAAATAAAAAGTTCTTTGTGCGACCCTAGAGGTAATGATATATTAAAGGTTTTTTAGCATACATGGGTTTTATTATAATACAAACTGTACCCTCTAGATCTGTGCAAATTTATATTCAATTTCATATTATCAAACATGTCAAATGCTGCATTTTGTGCCAAAAGGAAAATGACTTATAACATTAAAAGCCAGTCATGATGACGTCACAAAAAATACTAGTTTCATTTTTCTCTTTTACAACATTATGTCATTAGTGACCAGAAAGCATAAACACCACTTTGCCTAATGCGTGTTGTTGCATGGGAACGTTTGTGTTTGTTAAATATTCCACATCTCATCATATTGTTTTGGAATGTTGCAGATGGTTCTAATAATAAACAAAGATCTCAGTACACAGCTAAGACATTTACTCCAGCCAGAACAGCTCACATGTGTTTGCTGGGCAAAAAGAGGGCACCTGTAGCCTACGCTGAAACAAACCGAAACAGACACAATATGTAAATAAAGAGCAGGAAACATGACCTGAGCCAGTGTTACTCTGCCCCTGAAGGGACAGCAGAGGCCCACACATTTAATGGCTGATGACACATTGTTGACCTGCAGCAACGCAATCTGAAGGAGAGATTGTGTCTTATTCGCTCGCACACACTCACACGTATCACGTGTGGAGCGCCGCTGGTTTGGATACTGCTAATCTGGTACAGTGCACACCTTGGTAATTTAGTGCACAGTTGTGTAATTATTAAAGGAGCCGTTATAGCTCTGAATGCCTACTTTTGTAATAGGCTTTGTTAATGACTGTAAAGTTTTAATGATTGATAACCCCATGTTATGCTACTTTTAAAAGGTTTGATATTCAAAAAGAAATGTCATTTTAATCATATTTTTTTCTATCTGCCATTAAGCCCATTGTTAAAGCAAAGACCATGCAAAACATCATTACCTTGTCATTGTATTCTAAATCTCTTTTAAGATTGATTTTTATGTTTTACATATGTGGTTGTGACAGGGTTCGACAAATCCTATTGCCCGACTGCCCGGGGCAGGTAAAACTCATGGTCGGGCAGGTGGGTGTGTCCTGATGCCTGCCCGACCGGGCAGGTAAACAATTTCTTTTACTTTTTATAGGGTCATTT
>JARVGW010000682.1:16926428-16989926 GCA_031762495.1 Anablepsoides rubrolineatus
CTGTTAGCACTTTTTGTTTAAAATAAATACTTTTTTTTTGGAACCTTGACTCTGCCTGCATCCTGGGTTCTCTCCTACCTGCAAATTCATGACACTGTCAAAAGATTAAGTCTTCTTGTAGAGATGAAACTCTTTGTTTGGACAGGTTTTCATTTACTCAGTTGTTCAGAATGAGTTCCACTGAGTCCAATACTACTGCAAAACAGCCTTTGTTTTAATTTAATTTAACTAACAAGTTTTTTTTAGAAATCACCCATTGGGAAGAAATGGAAATTGAAAATTCTGCTGATGGTTCAAATATTAATGAAAACACACTTAAAATGACTATACTCTGTATATTTTCTGCAATAAAACATGGTGTTTGATTTTAACTTTGATGAATCCCATTCTTTTTGTTTTTCAGAAGAAAGAATGGCTGTGCCTAAACTGCCAAACACAGAGGGCTCTGTCGGGAAGCTTAGGAGATATTCCAGATTCTATGGGATCTTCCATGGGATCTCCCCGATCATCTGCTCCAGCCAAACAGCAAACACCTCAGCAGAAAGCACCCAATCAACATTCAGGGCCTAACGCCACAGGTCCTCAACAACAACAGAAATCTACGGGTCCCCAAGTAAGTGGCCCTCCCTCTAATGTGAAACAGGCAAGGCCTGGCCCTCAAACCAAAGGGCTTAGTCAAACTTCCCCTCAAACCAAGGGTTCGGCTCAGCCACACCCTCAAGCTAAGAGTCAAACACATCCCTCATCTCAAAGTAAAGGACCTACTCAAACTGAAGGTCCTAACCAGTCCCATGCTCAAAGAAAGGCCCCCACACAGTCTGCTAACCAAATGAAGGGTCAGAGTCAGGCTAAAGGGCAGACTCAGACAAAAGGATCTGCTCAGCCCTCTGCTCAGACTAAGGGCCCTTCACAGCCCTCTGGTGCCAAGCCTTCATCTGGCCCTGTTAAACCTACTCCTAACCACACTAAGACCCCCACCCCTTCCAAAACGGTTCCTGCTCAGTCTAAACCCACAGGTAACAGCCAGGCCCGCAAGCAGCCGCAAAGCCAGGAGAAGACTAAAGCTGCGTCTAAAACGCTAAAAGAAGACACCAAAGCCTCACAGAAGAAGGCATTATCAGAGACTGACACTCCAAAAGACATGAAGATAGCTGAAGAAGAAAAGAAGTCAAGACACCATGAAGTGAGCTACCTGCAACTTCTTCGCCTTCACCTGTTATACCTGTTATTCTCGATTCACCATTTTGATTTATGTTGCTTCATTCAAAAAAATGTAACCATCTCAGAATCACAATGTTGTCCTTTCTTCAATATTGAGCTCTTTTTTTCTTTTTTTATGGTCATCTGTCCAATTCACGCCATCATATTCAGTTTTTTTCTTAATCATAATTCTCATTGTAACTAACTTTATCAACTCATTAACTGATGCAAAATTACTGATAAAGTTCTGTGTTTATTATAACATCATCAAACATTCAGTAAAAAATGTACTGTTGCAATTGCGTTAATCAAAGTGTTTTATTATTACCATTGTCTTCATATTTATTATATTAAGCATCATCATCATCTTAATCTTTAACATTGCTCAAATTGTCATCATTATCAGTTAGTCATGTTCATCCCTCATTTTTATGTGCATCAGCATAATCATCTTAGTTGACCATTCATCATCTACAGACCACTCCTGCATTTCTGTTATGTTTAAATCTGTTTTTTTATTCACAATTTTGTAAAAGAAAAAAAGATGCAAGCTTTTTGTTTAATGTGCCACCTCGTGATGATATTTTAAGCATTCTAAGCATGTTTTTATTCTTCAACGGTTCGAAGAATGCAATGGAGAATGCGTCAAAGATGTCAAACAAGCATGTAACAAAATAGCATTTGTCTGTAAATGTTTGTAAGTTCAACTGTTTGTTATATTCACTCTGTGTCGGTATATATTTCCATCTGTGTGCGCGTAACACTAAAAGGCAAATTCAACCCAAACATATACAAAATGGCCAAGAGCTGTGATAAATAAAATTTGTTTCAGTTTTGTTAGTATATGTCTTTCTAAATGCAAACTTTAGTAAAAGTCAAGTATGTTTAACTTCCTAATCAAATGGTGCTATAAAGAAAACATTTGGGTTGATTTTAGCTCGAAGTGTTAAAAAACTGTAAACTGTTGATTATTTCCAAAGTAATTAGTCTCTAATACCTTACTATTAGAGACTATTTTATTGGTACTATGTGTAAAAAAGTTGATTTTACTCCCAATCATCTACCAATGTTCCTAAAAGGTCATTGTTGATTAACTGGATGAAATAGTGAGACCTGAAATGTGTACTGAAGCTTGTAATACAACTTTTACAAGTTAATTTTAAAGACCTTTATTGGTTCCTGATCCCTCTTCTTTTTCTCTCTTTCTTTAGGATCACAACAAATCAAGTATGCAGAGTTTAAGTGATACTGGATACTCTTCAGATGGGATCTCGAGTTCTCAAGGGGAAATCACAGGTCGAATCCAAGAAGAGGGAATCAAGCTTAGTGAAAGAGGTGCTTCCATCCCCTCAGAAATCACCAAGTTAGAAAGCTCCATGAAACCTTTGCTTGAATCAAAGACAACCTCTGACCAGAAACACAGGCCTCATTCGCTTTCTGTGGGGCAAGAGTACAGTCCTGAAGATGAGGCAGCAAGGGATGAATCAGAAGATGACCTCAGTTGCAAGCTTCGTCACGATTATGTAGAAGACAGCAGTGAAAGTGGTTTATCACCATTGCCAATAAGACAAAAGAAGTCACATAAAGATTTAACAGATGAAGAGTACATGAGGAGGCAGATTATGGAGATGAGTGCTGATGAAGAAGAATTAGAGGAATTTGGAAACCAGAAATCTAAAAAGACACATAAAGCCAGTGGGGATTTAGGAAAAGAGAGAAGACGTCTCTCTCACCAGTCTAATAGTTTTGAAGATGATACAAAAGCTTCAGAGGGAGCTTATAAAACAAAAGAAGAAGAAGATGTTGTAATGGCTGGGGGTCTTCGGCGTTTTAAGACCATTGAGCTGAATAACACTAACAGCTACAATCGAGACATTGAGCTCAGCAGTGAACATGACCTCCGAGAACCAGAGCTTGAAATGGAGAGTCTGACAGGTTCTCCTGAAGAAAGATCCAAGGGAGATTATTCATCCACTCTACCTGCCACTACTCCTAGCTACACTTCTGGAACATCCCCAACCTCTGTGTCATCCATGGAAGACGACAGTGACAGCAGCCCTAGTCGGAGGGCACGACTTGAAGAAGCAAAGCAGCAGAGGAAAGCTCGACATCGATCCCACGGGCCACTGCTGCCCACAATTGAGGACTCCTCTGAAGAAGATGAGCTTAGAGAGGAGGAAGAACTGCTTAGGGAACAGGAGCAGATGAGAGATCTAGAGCAACAGAGGATTCGAAGTACTGCTCGGAAAACAAAAAGAGATAAAGAGGAACTACGAGCACAGAGGCGCAGAGAACGGTCCAAAACCCCTCCTAGTAATCTCTCACCTATTGAGGATGCATCACCAACAGAGGAGCTGAGGCAGGCTGCAGAGATGGAGGAGCTCCACAGATCGTCCTGCTCTGAATATTCACCCTCCATGGACTCAGAAGCAGAAGGTTTTGAGGTGATTGGAGGAAAGCTTTACAAATCAGGAAAAGAATTCAATCTTCCAACCTTTACATCACTCTACTCCCCAACAGAGAAGACATCATCTGATAAAACTCTAAAAAGTGCAGAAGAGGTGTATGAGGAGATGATGAGGAAAGCACAGCTCATGCAGAAACAAGGAAAAACAGCTAATCAACAGAAGGGTGGCTCTCAATCAGATGGTGGGTATCATCTTGAAGCTGGAACTTCTCTAACTCCAGGCTCAAGCCCTACACAGCTTACTGCACCAGTGTCCTTCTCCACAACAGGCGGTGATTCGAGAATTGCAGGTATGCAAGCAGCCCAACATTTATCAAAAGAAACACAGAACAGAATGATGACACAGAGTGCCAAAATCGAAGGTGTTGTTGGGGTTTCAACAACCAAAGCCCAAATGAGTCAGGCTGCCTCGGCTCGGCATGGAGGAAGCACAGCCCCTGTTAGCAACAGAGCAGGCTCACAGAGGCCAACGCAAACAACACCTGATCCTGGATCATCCTCCCTGACCTCCAAAGTTTTTTCACTCTTTAAAGGGCCGAGCCCCCCAGTCTCCCCCACTACATCTCCAACGCAAAGCCCAACACATACACCACCTGTGCGACACACTAGCGGTAACAGCAGACAGCTGCCATCTTTGCCAGCTGGTGCTACAACAGTTTCCGCATCCCACAGTTCTCAACCATCTCCGAGAACAATGTCACCACGTCTTGTACGACAACAGTCCTCTCAAGATTCACCAGTCATGGTAATAACACTGGGCTCTGAAAGGTCCAGTCATGCCAAACCGCTTACTGTAAATTCTTCTACATCTCCCCTATCATCACCAACACAGGCAAGTTGTAAAACATTGTATAGCTCTCAAACCCCTTCAACAAGTTCTCCAACATCACCCCAAATATATCCTTCTCATCAGAACCTGAAGCATTCTTCTCAAATGGGTCAAAATATTGAAAAAGTTAATGTTGGTGTTAGTGCTATGACCACAAGTGCACAAAGTCGGGGTTCAATGGAAAATATATCTCTGTGTAAAATCTCTAATGTTCCTGGCACTTTAAAGGTTGTGGGGCAAAGCCAAACACTTCCAAACACCACTATTGTGGATCTAAGAGCTCCATTGAAGCCAGCTCCAATTATAATGACAGATCAGGGCATGGATCTAACATCTCTTGCCTCTGACACAAGAAGGTACTCTATAGGAGTAGAGCAGTCATCCGGTAGGCATACATTAGTGCAGCCACTTATTATGAACCTCAATGCACAAGAGCAACCACACGTATCTGTGTCAACACCAACAACCGTTAGTGTTACAGTTGCAGGGTCAGCCTTCATGTCACAACCCAAGCAACCAGTTGTATATGGAGACCCCTTGCAAAACCGTGTGGATTTAGGTCAGGGTGTTGGATCAGCCGTGTGTTTAACTCAGAGTAAGTCGCTGATTACTGACCCATCTATTCCTAAAATTGATGCCTGCCTGGAAAATCTTGAAATACAGCAGCAGCAACTGCAGTTACAACAGCAGAAGCTTCTTCAGCAGCAACAACTTCTTGAGCAGCAGCTTCAGCAGCACCAACAGCAGTCTTCTTTTGCCCGTTACAATTTAGCTAATCAGGTACAGCCACTGCTGATGAAAAAAGACCTTGTAGTGGCCCAGACAAGTAATGCCCAGCCCGTAGTGACTGCTAGTGCCATACCTAGAATATCCCCTCTGGCTCCACCATCAGTGTCTGGGGCTCTTACTTCTAATGTACCCCATGAAATGTATGGTGGCATTGCCTTAGAGCTTAAAAATAAGCCAACAGTAATGAACTTGTCCGCAGGTAAACCCCATGTTATGATGGTGCACCTCGATGAGACCAACACATCACAAGGTGGCACAGTTACTCAGTTGGTAAAGCAAGAAGACAAGGCCCCTGCTCCTCCTCCACCTCAGGTTTTGGATCTGACTGGACAGCTCAAACCAGATAATCAAGTGGCTTGTTGTGATGTTGTTTACAAATTGCCCTTTGCTGGTACCTGTTCAGGGTCATTCTCTCAGAGGTCTCCCACAGTATCTTCAGATAGCAATCCCATCACTGAAACATCTCAAGTGGCCCAACCTCCCCACGTACCACATTACAGTGTTAGCCAACAACAGCAACAACAAAAACCTCAAGTTACCCAAGGAATAACAATGGATCATAAACAATATCCACTACCTGTACCACCTTCTGGAAGAATACAGCCCTCCATGTCTGATACCAACCTGCCTTCAATGACTGATGCTGCTCACTATCAGAACAATCTCCAGGGGGGGCTGGCAGTAGATCTTAGCAGTTTGAATCAGGTTTATGATGCTGGATACCTTGGCATGGGGGCACAGTATGGTTCTTACACTGACCTGCGTCACCAGGATGATTTTACAGGTCCTTCATTACCCCTTCGTCGATATGGCTCTATGTCAAATATTAATTCTGATTATACCTGTGGATCACAGGACTCTAACTTGGCTCAATACAGTGCAACTACTGCCAGGGAGATTAGTCGCATGTGTGCAGCTCTTAACACTGTCGATCAGATTGGGAGTCGTTTTGGAAATAACCCTGAACTGGCAGCATATGCAGCTGGAAGGGGTGGACCTTTAGCAAGACTGAATCTCCATCAAGGTTTAGCATCAGTAAGAGCTAATTTGCTTTATGGAGCAGATGGACGACAAACAGTGAATGGTCAAACTCTAACAAACTTAATAAATGCTAGACAGGCAAGTATACGCGCCTTGTATCCTGCTACTATGAGAGGAGGTGATGGCATGATATATTCCACCATAAACACTCCCATAGCTTCAACTTTGCCAATTACTACACAGCCTGCCCCAGTCATACGTCCAGTACCTAGGGGAATTTACAGACCATACCCTACAGGTGTAACTGCTGTACCCTTGGCTAGTCTGACCAGGTTGCCTCAAGTGACTCCCAGGATGCCTCTGTCCACACAAGGACTATATTCTTATCCTCCCCCAAACCAGTATCCTACATCAGCCCCACCATCAGAAAGTGCTTCTGTATTGAGCAGCTCACACCAGGAAACTCCAGTGTTTCTTGGAAAACCTTTAACAACAATAGCTGCCCAAACAGCTGCAACCATTCCAACAACCCAACCAGCAGTACAATCAGGAACACAAAACGTATCTGTGCCTGGTATGCAAACTACAGCAGTTCATCAAATAGATCGTCCTCAACTTACCTCACAGAGTCTTGCATCACTCTCTCAAACTCAGTCTCAACCTCCAATTGTCCAACCAGTGCAGCCTCAAATGCAGGCACAATTACCTGCTCAGACTGAACCTTTATCTTTGACACAAACTCAAGCTCAGCCCGTCAGTCAGCCTCAGTCTGTAGTTCTGCCTCAAACGCAGTCAAAAGCAACAACAACTGAAAATGCCCAAACACCAAGTTCTAAACTTTCTTCTACAACTGATGCACAGAAAAGTAAGGAAGATGAAAGACTTAGTCAACAACAAGAGCAACTATTGCAGCTGGAGCGAGAACGAGTTGAACTGGAAAAATTACGTCAAATGCGCCTACAAGAGGAACTAGAAAGAGATCGTATGGAGCTTCAGCGTCACAGAGAAAAAGAGCAACTACTTGTTCAGCGTGAACTTCAAGAACTGCATACAATCAAACAGCAAGTCCTGCAACAACAACAATCAGAGCGTGAGACACAGCTTATAATGCAAAGAGAACAATTGGCCCAGCAGAGAATGCAACTTGAGCAGATTCAGACTCTACAACAGCAGCTTCAGCAGCAGTTGGAGGAGCAGAAAAGGCAAAAGACGGCTGCAGTGGAGGCAGCAGCAGCAGCTGCGGCTGCTGAGGCAGCTGCCGCCTCAGCTGCAGCTGCAGCAGCGGCAACATCAGCTCAGGGTGCCATCCAAGGGGTAGTTGTTGGAGGAGGGGTTCCTCAAGGATTTATAATTTGTGACCAGAGTGGCAGAGTAATTCAAAAAGATGGACAAAGTGTTCAGTTCTGGCAGGATGGACAAGTGGTGCAAGCAGTGATGTCTGCTCGGCCTATTCAAAGCTCTGCCTCTGAAATGTCTTTAAAAAGCAGTGACAAGCAGACGGATCCTAAGATTATGAAAAAGCAGAACTCCATGCCTCGGCTGAGGGATGGCTCTGAGGAAGAATCTGTCAAAAGAATTACAGACAGCTGTGTACAAACAGACGATGAGGATGGTGATGACAGGTACTTGAATAGGCGAAGGAGAACAAGACGCATCGCAGACTCCTGTGTACAGACTGATGAGGAAGACCAGGCAGAATGGGACCAGCAGCCAGTAAGGCGCAGACGATCTCGTGCATCAAAGCATTCAGAGGCCAGTGGTGAGGCAAAGTCCGAAGGATCATCTAAAGTGGCTTCTGCAAGCATAGCTATTCAGACCACTAATGATTCTGCATGCCAAACAGAGCCAGACCAACTAGGCAGGGTTTCACCCGCAATTCACATTACTATGGCAGAGACCTCAAAGGTTGACTTATTACATTACATAGCAGCTCCTGAAAGGACTCACAAAGGAGAGAGTCTAGCTTGCCAAACTGAACCAGAATCACATTCTCAGGGAGTAGTCACCCCTCAGCTGAGTGTCCCTACAACTATTAGTCCATACTCAACAAGTCTGCATATAGTAGGAGCAAATACATCTGACCCAACTTCTCCTAGACTCCAAGGAGTTGCTAAGTTTGAAAGGAGGAAACCAGACCCTCTGGAAATTGGCTATCATCATCAACAAAATGAGTCTTCGTCTCGACATCCCCCCAAATCTCCCCAAGTATTATACTCCCCAGTATCTCCACTGTCTCCTCATCGCATGTTGGCCACAACATTTGCCTCCCAGGAGAAGCTTAACAAGGCCCATGTTACACCACAGCAGAAAGCCTTCACTGCTGAATCTCCTCAACGCCACCAGTCGCTGCCAAGACCCATAAAAAATGTGCAGCGTTCAATGTCGGATCCAAAGCCACTCAGCCCAACATCAGAGGACCCTGCCAAGAACAGGTTTTCTCCATATCATCATCAAGTTGTGTCCAGCAGCCAGGTATGTAATCACAATCTTTTCTTTGACCAGAATTTTATAAGTGTGAATGTTATATTATATATTCATGCTAAAAGTTTGTTTTTAAGCTAAAATGAAAAGATCTTGAAAAGCAAATGAGCAATTGTAGGTCAAATCAAAGTTAAGACGTTTCATCAAAGTATATTTTTTCAGTGATACCAAAATACTTTCAGACATATACAAAACTAGGCACTGTACTATACTGATACTTGTGAGAGTTAAAACAAAACTGAAATCAAACAGGACAAAAAGCTGGTTGCTCCTTAAGAGTGTAGATAATCACACATGATCTGGCACTGAAGAGGAAGTGAGCATATGGCAGTGTCAGAGAAGCCTGTCTGTTGTTTCTCCTCCCTCTTTTTTTCTCCTATCTTGCCACTCCCCCCTCGCCTTTTAAATGAGGAAAACCCCTTAAGTGTTGCCAGCGGGGGTGACACACAATTTAAAGGAGTCCTGGTTCTGCTTTGCTTTCTCCATGATTGTTAGCATCTGGGCAAAGTAAATTAGCTCTGCTGCGCACTTAGACCAAAATTAGTCAGAGATGTGTTCTTTACGTTTTAATTCGAAATCTGCAGGGTTAGTGTTTAGTGCAAGTCTCTCTTGTGGATACTTCTCCATGGATCTGCTCAACATAGCTATTTTGTGAGTAATAAATTAGTATAAATGTCTTACATAATTTTGTTTTCATTTACGGTATCTGATTATACTTGCCTGCATGCCATTTATAATGGGTTATGTAAAATACAGAGAAGACTTTATAAAAATAATAAAAGGGAAACTGAGAATAGGAATAAAGTAAAAATGATTTTTCAGTGTTTTAGGCTTTTAATTACATAAATAAAATTATTTAGAAACATTTTAGCAAAAATCTTGATGCAGAGGTTTACGTGTTCTCAAATTAAATATGAGTTTAAAGAAGCACAAATATAATTTAGCGTGGCTGGTAAGACATTTTCATCATTGTTGTAAATGCTGCTTCTATAATAATTAACACAAATTAATATTCACCTCAAAGTGAGGATGGATTATTCTGTATATGGATTTCTGCAGCGTAACAATTCTCAGTTTGGTGTTATGGCGTGTCTGATTTGAAACATGACATAGCAACTTTGCCTTCATTGGAAATTTTTAGTGTAATAAGCTGAAAGAAACAATTATAGTTGCATTATTGATATATTTTTTACAAATCTCAAATATCAGGTGTTTTAAAAATCTTATGCAAACCGCTTCTTTGTTTTAGTGTTGAGAAGAAATGTACTGATCTTCTCTGAATAGCTAGTATAGAATAATGAGTTTAATTTACATAAACAGCAGGGCCGGAGTGGGACTCGTTTTCAGCCCTGGAGTTTGATGCCTCAGATCGGCCCACTATAGAGCAAGCCATATTATTATTAAAGTCATTGTTATAACCTCTAAATCGTTAATAATATTGCACTATTCTGTAAAGCCTTGTAATTTAGTGTATTTTACAAAAATATTTCCAATTCAGTGCAAGTGTTGTTGCTTCACAATGTAGATTTATTTCAACATAAGTGCACAGCTCCAGCATTATTATTTACAACACATCCTTTTCAACTATATTAGAATCTAGGCTATATTCTGTTCAAATAGGTATTTAAACATTAAAAGTGAAATAAAAGAATAAATAAAATATTCAATTAAAAATGTAAAAAAATGTTGGACTTTCTAATAACACTATCATCTCTTTTTCCTCTACAAGGAAACAGTTCCATCATAACTTAGATTTTACAAATATGAGAACAAGTTAAATCTCTACACTACTTTATACATCAGAATGCCATTTTCTGTAATATCAAATATTAAGCAAATAAGTGTTTGCAGATATCTAATCTTTATGAATAAAGAATAAAAACATATTCCACTGTGCTCCAAATTTGTTATAATATTCTAATGAGGCCATTATCTTATCTTTTTTCTCCTCTGCATAAGAGTAGCTTTCAAAGAAATATCAGATTATGAGATGTATTTATTATTGTTACTTAACCAGGTAAACCCATTGAAAATGTTGATGTATTTTACAAGGGAAGCCCAGACCTGAAAGTGACCTGTTGTACATGTTTTTGGTCCGTGGGGAAAACTGGAGCACCTGGAGAAAACCCACATGAGAACAAGAAGAACATTTAAACTCCAGATAGAAAGATCCCTGGTCCAAACTAGGGATTGAACCCAGGACCTTCTGGCTGTGAGACATCAGTGCTAACCACTGATCCATCATGCTGCCAGATTCCGACACTAAATAACATTTTAAATAATTGTCAGGACACATATCCCTTTTTACAAAGCCTTCTGACCATCAGCTCAGTTACAGAAATGTACTGAACCATCTTAGAGCACTTTTCATATAAACATCATACATCATACTCATCATTATATTAATTCTAATAATATTCAGTCAATGAGTGATACTACCTGCTCATTGTGGACCTGTGGGTTCTGGAGCAGGATGGTTCTGTATCTTGGTTCTGACTCTGAGAATACAAGACAGTTTCCCAGTTATGTGGTTTCATCCTTTATACTATATTATATTATATTATTTGCCACAACGCTACAGATTCATTGACTTGATAATTAAGTAACCTGAACAGTGGTTTGCAGACACAGTTCAACATGTTGCCTTACCTGTTTCATCGTCCTCAAACCACAACCACCTTTTACTGAAAAAGTTGCTAACTTTTGCACAATAGCTGCGTCAGTTTCCAGAGCTTTCCTCTTTTTAATTCAAACATTCTCCGTGCCTTGCTTGCTCTTTCCATCTTTCAAACACTATTGACCGCGTGAGCTAATGTGTTACGTCAGAGCGCAAAACAAAAACAAAGGAAGAAAGAAAAAAAAAGACGAGAGCTGCCAGCTAGAGGCGGAAGCAGCCCTGGTAGTATGGCAGGACATTGTATCATATAATTGGCCAGCAATACAGGGAAAGCCGTAGTAGTGATCTGATCAATAACTAACAAGTTACCGGCCCTTGCGGCCCAATATCAGACCGGCTTACCGGGAGAAGTCCAGATCCTCCTGATTTGCCACGCCGGGCCTGATAAACAGATTCTGTTTATAGCTCAGTGTTTACTGATGTGTCTCTGCCTCTCATAGCAGATGGCCTCCCTGCAGCAGCAACAGAACTCTCTGATGAGGAAAGTAAAGAGGACTCTCCCCAGCCCACCACCCGAGGAGGCTCCGCTCCCTATTGTTACTCCAGCACAAATGTACAGTTCTCCTGGCATGTCACAGAGGGTCCTTCCAAGACCCACCCAAGTAGTTACCAAGGCTGGTCTGTTGAGCGAATTAAAAGCTGTGGAGCAAGAGTCGTCAAAACTGCGTAAGCAGCAGGCTGAACTGGAAGAAGAGGAAAAAGAGATTGATGCCAAACTGCGTTATTTGGAGCTAGGCATCACTCAGCGAAAAGAGACTATGGTTAAAGAGAGGGAGAGGAGAGAGTTGGCTTACCTGCGATGTATGGGGGATGCTCGAGACTACATGTCAGACAGTGAGCTCAATAACCTCAGAATGGCAGCTGCAACAGGAACTTATGATGCTAACGGTTTACTGACAAGGCCTAGCACTGCACCACTGAGTCAGTTTACTAATGACCTCAATGTCACCTCTCAGTATCCCTCAACGTCGTCCTATATGCCATATCCATATCCTCAAGGTCAGCCATCCACACAACAGCCTGGCACTGCTTATCCACAAATAGGTTTCCAGCCTCCTCAGTATCCATCCTCGGCACCCCAGCCCGGAACCTTCCAGCCCCATCCTCCTACTGGCCCTGGGTACCAGAACCAGGGAACCTATTCTTCCCGGACGTATGGCCAGTCCTCCTATCAAACAGACTTTTCTATGCAGCAGCATGGTCACCAGGGTTTCCACTCACCCGCTCAGCCTATGCCAGGACAGAGCCTTCCTTACCCCAGCCATAGTTCCTACCAACCTGGTCTCACCTATCAGCCCCAGGCAGAGATCCTTACAGTTCATCAAAGACCAAGGCAAACATCTTTGGCAGACCTTGAACAAAAACTCCCCACCAATTATGAGGTCATTAGCAACCCAGCAGTCTCAGTGGCTACATCAGCTCCAGATGCCAGCTTTGGTTCAGTTTATAGCAGTGCATACGGGCAATACCGTGCTCCAGAGCCAGGCCTTACTCACCCAGTAGACAGCCCCTCTTCTGCATATGGTTCAGATGGTCTTTATACCTCCAACCTGGAGCAGAATATTCCAAGGAACTACGTGATGATTGATGACATCAGTGAGTTGACAAAAGACAACACAGGTCAACCCACTGATGCTCATGGTCATCCTGTTGGAGGGCCGTATCGCAGTGAGAATGGCCCTGCAAGAGGACCTGCCTATGATGAACCTGTTGATGCCTACGGCAGACCTACAGGGTCAACCGGTTACCAGAGCACAGTGGACAGTCGCACTAGCACCACAGTGAGTGGAGGCACACCTTATTACTACGACGATTATAAACACACGTCACGCTCTGGTAGCCACAAAGTTACATCCAAAAATCTTGCACCTGCTGTAGTTTCCTCTAAACGTAGTAAACATCGGAAGCAGGGATTGGAGCAGAAAATTTCTAAATTCTCCCCTATTGAGGAAGCTCGAGATGTGGAGTCTGACCTTGCTTCTTACACAATGACAACATCAGCCGGAGGTACATGTCCCGTTGTGTCGAGATCCAAGAAGGTTCAGGATGATGTCACCTATGGCATGAAAAAATATGATCAGCAGAAATATTATGGCACCAGTCATGAAGGTCTTGAGGAAGAGGACCGCATGTACGGCTCTGGTAGGTCCAGGTCCACAGGGTATGGAATGGACAAGATATCATCTAGAGATGCCACGGGCCATCGCAGTAAATCCTATGAAAGGGATGCTATGGAGCGGTCTCATAGAACCAGCCGCAGTGGTAGGCCGCCCATGCGAAATCAGAATTCAGAAGAGGAGAGTCCACTTAGTCCTGTTGGAAAGCTTGTAGGCATGGGAAGAGGCACAGGCATACCAGAGGCCCATGATGTGAGAAACCAGTATGGCTCCAGCCATTCACTGCCAGATGTGCAGGACCACCACAAGAAGGACCTTCCTAGAAGTCATGTCTATAAACCAGATGATCCTTATCTCGTAGATGACATGCACTGTGCTGTTTCTGACAGTGAAGGTAACTGGTGCTAAATTGTCTGTGCTTTATTTTGTTTTTCACACTTTAAGTGAAGAAAAGACTGCATGCCAAATGTGGACAAAAGCTTCATGTTTTTTTTCTTGACATTTTCTTTTGTTCAATATTCCCCTCATTTATGAAGCCAAAAATACTTTATGCCTTTGTTTTGCATGCATACATGATTTTTACATGTGAAGCAATGCATAAACTCTGCTTTTAAATTTTTTTTTGTTTTGTTTTTGGATTTCTTTTAAATCTGCATGGCTCTTGAATGTGGAGCATGTTTTCCTTCTAGTGCGCCATTCTGCATGCTACTCCACATCAAACAACAGCTGACTGACAATTTGTTTATTGGTTTCTCAAAAAGCATATCATTTAAGCCAAGAAGAGACTGATTGGTTTGAAAAACCACGGGAGGCCCGCTCTGATCGGTCACGACATCATGGAAGTGGGAGTCACTCCTCCACTGGCAGACGTACTAAACACTCCTATCATGACTATGATGAACCTCCAGAGGAATACAGTCAACAGGATGAGTACAACCAGCGCCACCCCTCCGCCACGCCACGAGAACACCGTCACCACGGAGGCAGCTCTGGGAGGCACAGCTCTTCTCGCCATGCTTCAGAAGACCCCAGGTCTTCACGCTCTTCCAGGACGCACCCCAAGGATCCAACAGGCCGCCCTGACGCGCGGACCACCACATCTGTCCAAAGAAGGAGTGGCACAGATTCCCGTTCTGCTCACGGAAGCCCAAGAAATTCAGGGGACTTCTCTCGAGACTCACCCACTGGTCATCACCATGGCACTGCTGGAAGGAGTCAGAGACCACAAGGAGAACGCACAGCCACCAGGAGACAAGATCCTTCTAAACCTCAGAGCCAGCAGGCTCCTCAGGGCCATGTTGGGCAGCAGAGATCAGGTGGTCAGGGGCAGTCAGGAAGACATCCAGGTTCTGAACCACTTGATGCCAGCCAACAGTCTCAGCAGCAGGCTCAGCAGCAGGCTCAGCAGCATCAGCAGAGTGTGCCACAACAACAACAGCAGCAGCATCAGCAGCAGCCTCCACAGCACAGCCAGACCCCTCAGAGTAGTCATCCCTCAACAGGAATGACTACAGCTGGAACTGGGCCAACACAGCAACAGCAGCAGGCCAAACCTGGACAAGCTCCATCACAGGGACGGCAGCCAGGAGTGGGGTCTGCAGCGGGCCAGCAGGCCACAGCGGTAAGCGGACCTGGTTTTACTTTATTTACATATGAAAACTACATTTTCATTCTAGTATTTTTTGTGTTGTACTGTTCTGCAGAAATGACTCAGTAGTGTGCCGTGATGATGCCTATTAAAACAAGCTTTTAAATACTAATGCTCTGCCCTGTTAGAACCTACACATCTTTGTGGTAAAAGTCACAAAAGATCAATACTCTTCATTACTTTTGATCCGTGGAGTGTACCTGATTAAATTAGCAAACCTTCCCAACTAGATCTGTGTGAAGTCACACACAAACATAAGAGAGGAGGGTAGACAAACAGGAATACTGGAATGAATTCTGCCCTAATTTGACCACTATGACTAAAAGGTTCCAGAGTGATTATCATAATAGTTAATTCTCTGTTAATTGTCTTTTAACAACAAGAAAATAGTTGACAATAATATTTAAACTAATGTAAATCTTTCCAAAGTGAAAAAAAGCCAATATCGGTTATTATCTCAACATAATTTTCTACAGCCAAAAATGGATGTCACACCTGCAGCAGCTGCCACAGGAACGAAACCTCCAGCTGGAGTCCCAACAGCCCCCCAGCCCACCAAAATAGCTACACCTCCTCTTACAGGCATAGGTCAGTGTCACTCCTCTTCATAATACAAACCACACACCATAGTCAGAAAATGTTTAAAATGTGGTGGGTTTGTGTTTGTGCAGGTTCCAAAGCTGCTCCTGTTGGAATCGGGAGCAAACCAGTTGGAATAGGAAGCGCTGCTGCAGGTCAGGCACCAGCTGAAGGGGACAATGTTCTCACCAAAATCCTGCAGGGAGGGGCCGCAGAGCAGGCAGGAAAACTGGGAGATGGTACAGTCATGTCTTATTCCCTCTTATTCGCTCTTAATAAAATTGTCTAATTAAAAAGCATACGGCACAAATTTGATTACATTTACCTTCTTTTTAAACATTCTAACAGCTTTGTCTGGTCTGGGAAAAAAGTTCACTTCGTTTTGGTGAACTGAAGAGAGGACGGTAAGTAATCTGCAGTTTTGATGTTCTCACACAAATGTTTTGGTGGGGAGTCATTCATGCCTAAAAAAACAAATCTTCTATCTGTTTTTGTTAATTTTTGAGTTAAATTGCTTCTGGGATGAGAACAGGTGGCAGAAACAATTTGAAATGACTCATTTTCAGGAAGTGATTATTGCTTTGATTTTTTTTAATCAGTTGTTTTGTTGTTGTTTTTTTCTATCAGGGTGTGCAGGAATAAAAGCGAGGTGGATCAGTAGCTTTGTACCGGAAAACCTATGAAACCACATCAAATTCATTTCACTTTACAGAGAAAACAGAGGAGAGCCCTCGAGTGCATCAGTCAGTATGAAAACTTTTTTTTTTTATGTTTTCAATTGTTTTGAGAGTGAAAAGTATATTTCGTACTCACGCAAATAAGTGGTTGGAACTTTTTAAATATGTATTTGTTTTTATGATTTGACATCATGTAATCATTAACAGTAGCTTGAAAAACAAAATAATTGGCACTTTCAATGTTATTCCATTATTTTTAGTGTTAAATGGTTTATTTTGTGCATCAAGACTTCCGGAAAAATAACAAAACATTAGGTCTCTTCACATTTAAATTAATAGATTAATGTTCTATTAAACTTACATTTACATAAATTAGCATAGTCATGTCTGCATAATGAGAGGTTCAAGTTAAGTGATGACTCATTAAATGCTGCGACTCTCTGTACCTTTCCCTTACCCCAAATTACCGAGCAGACCTGGAATCAAAGGATGCCTTGTCAGCAAAGAATTCCCCAGACATGGGCTCACGATTGAAGGGAATTAAATAAGGGGGATCGCTTTGTCAGCACGCTGTTTCAAGACATGAGCAGAGGACTGAAGAGGCCTGAAAGTAAGTGGATGCTTTGAAAGAGCTACAACCTCAGAATTATAATGGCAAAAACATTGAAGGCCTCATTAGATCATTGGTAAGTTTGTAAAAAAAATAAAATAATAATGCTCTGAGGGCACGTTTGTATGCAGGTGCTGCTAGGTAGCTAAGTCTAGTTATATTTTTGCTGACCCT
This sequence comes from Anablepsoides rubrolineatus, assembly GCA_031762495.1. NCBI lineage: Eukaryota > Metazoa > Chordata > Actinopteri > Cyprinodontiformes > Rivulidae > Anablepsoides > Anablepsoides rubrolineatus. Next base: position 16,943,658 of record JARVGW010000682.1, read on the forward strand.
GGTTCTGTGTGTTTATGAGATGTGTTATTAGATAGTTTTTTTCTCTGACTGTGCAGTGAAAGGCAGGGCTCGCTTGAATTTTGCACTGTAGAGGTGAGAGGCCAAAGCCTTAAAAAAGTGGGAGTCAGCAAACCTGCAATAATCTGGGACAAGACTACTGTGCTTAAATCAGCCTGAGATTCCTAACCATGGTTCACTTTAATGTCACACATGCTAAGGCACACAGAGATAAAACAAAGCACCTGTGGGCACTCAGAAACATGACACAAAATAGGCATCATTTATTACACGCTAGAATGAACCGTTTCTGCTCAACAGAGCAGAACTACAGAAGTGCAGACAAAGCAGTATACAATGGACTTTATTTTTCTTCTCACACAAAAACACAGTGAAGTCAAAACTAATTTGGTGAATATTTGATTTTTATTGTTTTACCACTACCCACTGGGAGGAGGCCCAGAGGAAGACCCAGGACACGCTGGAGGGACTATGTTTCTCGGCTGGCCTGGGAACGCCTTGGGATTCCCCCAGATGAGCTGGTCCAAGTGGCTGGAGAGAGGGAAGTCTGGGTCTCTCTGCTTAGGCTGCAGCCCCCGCGACCCGATCCCGGATAAGCGGCAGAAAACGGACGGACAGACCTACTTTCAATAATCAACGGCAGTCGTCAGAAAATACTTACAAAGTTAAAGAGGACATCAGTAGAGTGATGAATTGCGATCAGTTTGTCCTCCAGCATAAACTAACTAACGATAAGATTTATCAACAAAGAAAGGTTTAAACCTCGTCTTAAAAGAAAAAGGTGTCAGCCTCACAGACAGATATTGGAACTGAAGGCTCTGCCTCCCATTCTATTTTTAGAAACTCTAGGAACCACAAATAAACCTATAGTCTGAAAGCATTGAGGAAACAATAGCATACACGTCAACCCCTTCAGACGTTTACCTGTATCTTGACCCTCAAACATCTGTAATTTTTCACAAAAGATCCATAGTACTCACGCAAAACGAGGACAAACGGACTGTCGGCTGCAGGGAAAGAGAACGTGGATTGGACATAACATCTGCAGCACAGAGGAGCAGGGAAAGGAGGACGTGGAGAGGTGGTGAACTTATTTCTAGAGGCAGAGCGGATTAGAAGATGATTATTTAATTGTATTTATTATTTTACATCCTAAAGGCTCTGAGATGTGAAATAAAGTTAAAGCTGAGTTTTTAAATAAACACAAGATTTCTTTATACGTTCTTATACCAGCAAAAAGGTGGAAAATTGGTGTAATTTACAGACAATTCCTACAACTTTTCATGTTTGCAATAAGATATTTAATATAAGAACAAGCTTGGTTATTTCAGTTTATTTTACTTTGCAATAAAAGGGTGCAATAAGTTTGTCTGCCTGGTGAATTTATCATTTCCATTGATCACATATTCACTTACACACCTCTTTACTGTTTTTTTATTCAGGTCAACATTAAGAATGCAGTGAAGTGGAAAAGGAAAGGAGTGCTCAGCTTTCTCTCTTCCTCTGCTTGTGATCTGGGAAAGAGTTCAACCCCCTGCTAAAGGAGGAAGCTGGATATGATGGGCGAAACTCAGCGTGTTTGATCATGCTCGACCACAGGATAAAGAAAGCCTCGCAGCGCCCTCTACAGAGACGTTTTTGCAACAGCGCTCTCGTGTCTGAGGAGTACACGTCTCTCAAGGCTTTTTGATTCTACATTGATGTCCTCAGAGAATTTTTATCAGAAAAAAAAAACAAGAAGAACATGCTGGATTTTATAGGTTTTCCTTATAATAAAGCAACTGATCTTATAAAATAAAACCACAACTGGAAAAGACAAAGATTATAACAGCAACAACAACCAACCTGGAGATTCTATTAAAATCCTTGACTGCTTGGTTTCTGTGATCTCCACAGTACATTCCAGTAGAGGGAAATCAACCCTATCTTTGAATGTGTTTTTGTTTGTTGTCCTTTTTGTTTCAGTGTCTACAGAATGCATTGTGTTAATGTGGACACGAGAATGCACGCACAATTGAAAAACAGAAAAAAAAAAGCCCATATCATACCTTTCTTTTCATCACTTTTAAGAAGCCGCTGCTCATTAGTTGTAAGATATTTTCTTTGGAAGGGAATTACTACCAGTGTGCCGATAAGTGTGAGATTCACACAGACGAGAGGACCAAATAGAAAGAGTGGCCACGGCTCTTTTTTTTTTTTTTTTTTTTTTGCCATTGTAAAGCCATCATTATACTCATCTCCAGACCCTTTTACAACTTTATCATTTTATTGATTTTCTCATATTTTAACTGATTTTTGTTCCATTTTGTTGTTTGCCTAATAATGAATGGAAGAGCCTTATTTGCTATGTTTGTTCTTGTATACCTCATGTTTTAAAGCGTCCATATCATCCTGAGTTTCTTTTTACACTGTATGATATTGTATGTACATACAACAAATCAGAGATCTAATATGTAAATTTTGTCATTTGTGTATTTAATGAGTCACACTTCAGCGAGTTTCTTTTTACGTCGTTATGTGTTTTACGTTGGTAAAACTTTGTATTTTCACTTTATATTTGTCCGAATCTCTGTTTTGTCGCATCAGATATTTTTGGCTTATCGATTTTTTTAAAAGCAATAGCATGCAGCAAATGGTATATAGCACAATGGTGTAAATGTCGTCTCAACTTGTGATGGGAAATATCAAACAAGTCTGTCACAAATAGCAGTAATAAAATCTGTCAGAGGGTTTACAACTACAGTATCACATGTACAGACATGCATGATATGTTCAGCATGCAGACAGGTATGCCCACACTCACACACGTCAAAAAAATTATATATATATATACATTGATCTCTTACAAATACACATACTGTACACGTTACACTCTTTGCATCCACATTCCACTTCAGAGCCAAGGTTAATTAAGTTCTCATCAAATAGACTTGTTAACCTCCTGCTGATTAATGAGGTTACCAACACACTAACAAGCTGGGCCCACTGCCTCTATTTGTGCAGACTACACACACCAAAACGCTCACACACAAGCATGCATCAAGATACAGGAGAGAGCGAAAGCAATTATCAAGTCAAATGTTCTATGCAATGACTCATTTTGAACCTGGACGTGATTTAGCCTGAATCAGTTTATCATCACAAGAACAACAACACAATTATGAACTAAAATCCTTTAAAAAAAAAAAAGGAAAAAAAAAAAAAAAGGAACTGAACATGTTTTTACTTAGAAACTTGTCTGTATGAATTTGAATACTGAATATTGTTTTTATTTTTGTGGCATGTTTTGACCCCTCGGTCCCCACACTTGGATGGGGCAGGGTGGGGGGGGATCCTGTTGCCAAAGGGTAAACTGTGTCGGTTTTGAATGTCCACCATCATGTTGCTTCGAAGCATGGGTTTGCTTGGCTTTGTCTGGCTGTTTGTAAGCCCTCATTGAGTTGTTGTGCATTTTGGCTGACCCCCGGGCTCCTCAGTGTTTGGCTTGCAGTGACTGTCTGTGCGGCTGTAAACCTGTAATGCAGATGGTCAGCACTTCTTCATTAATTACGTGTCAATGTACATATTGGGTGTCGGTGTAACCTGTGGGCTGAATGAAATGTTTATATTGGATATTTCATCGACTAACCCACTCAGCAGCCAAGCCATTCGAAAGGTGCATGATTAGATCCTTCATTCTTGGGAGTTGTATTACAATTTTTTTGTTCTTCAAAAAAAATTTGACATGATTCTTTTTTTTTTTCTTTTTTTTTTTTTACCACGAAGGTTTGCCTAACAAACCTTGACCGTCACCGGCCAACGAAGAGAGTACCAGCGAGTTAAGGACCAGTCATTCACAAATCAGGGCATGTCACTATTAGAAAGCACAAAGCCTGACTGGTGGCACTCGCCGCTCAAAAAACCGCGGGAACAAAGGTTTTTGTAAGCGAGCGGCGAGAGTTGTGCGTCGGAACAACGGTGCAGTGAAAGTCAATATGAGGTGCATGAGACCAAAAACAGCCTTCAGTGCAGCCATGCAGACGAACGGGAAGGCAGACAGACACATTATTTGAATTCTTACTGTAAATACGACTTCATCTCTCTGTACAGCTTTTGAGTTTTGAGTACGGCTGTCATGTGCATCCCCATGCCGTATTTGCTGCCAACATTTGTGTATAAAATATTTATTATTACCACGATGATGATGAGAATGATGAAACTAATAATGATGAGGATTATTAATATTATTGCATAAGCATAGTGTATGTGGCTGACTTGTTTTGATTCTTTACAACAGTGGAACAAAACTCGTACTCTGAAACATTCAATGTGTAGAGTTCTACATATTGTGTTTCTAACTAAAAAAACAAACAAACAAACAAACAGAATTCCTTCAACAAGAGGTCTTCTGTTTGATGGATATGATCTGTGAGGTGATAACAGCAAGCAGTAGGGAGGGCGATAAAAGAAAACAGAAAATCTGGAAAATGTCATTCACTGTTGTAAGTGCAATGAGCAAAATGTCAGTCGTGTATCCATTGTGAAACCTTGTGTTCTATTCAGTGTATTCCTGTAAACAGGTAGAGTACATTTTGGTGCATCATGTCAAGTAATGTGAAAATATTGACCCTGCAATTTCCAAACAAAAGAACTGAATAAAAAGAAAAGAAGTTTATTGTGACCGCTGTGTGCAGTTTTTCTGTGTCACAAGTTTCTCCTTCACAGGGGCTGATGAAAACACTCAGTTGTAGGTGGGGGACCTATAGTAGAGGGGCTTAGTACCGATAGAATAAAAGGATCAAGAATAAGACTTCTGTAGCAATCAGACTGTTCAGATAATACCAGGCTTGGTGAGCTGGGGTGGTGATGACTTATCCCAGTGTGGGTGGTGGAGAGAGAAGCGTGAAGATCAGTGTTTGGCAATCCGAAAGAGACGGAGGTGTGAGAGTCTATTTGTACAAGAAGGAGAAATGAAATGGTTTCCACTGTGTTTCATGTTACAGTTCTCCAGTTGACGCAATGGTACAAAGATATCAAACACATATATTTAGCTGTGTGTCAACCTGTTGCACCAAACAGTTTAAATGTTGATTTCAATGAATTTGGAAGTAATGTTCCACTTTGATTCTTATCACAGTAATAAACATAGTTCAACAAATTTCCCAGAATATGAGTGAGCTTGTAATTATGGAGTGTTTTAGAGCAGAGGTTCTAAAACTGGGGTCCGTGAGCTGTCTTGGGGGTCCTCAAAAAATGTCAAAAAATTGTTAATTTGTTTTTTATTTTTAAAAATGCATATGGGAAATAATGCACTAGTAAAACAAACATACTAAACCAAACAAAAACTAATATTATGGCATTTAGGGGTTTAAATGACAGTAAATTATTTTGCATTAACAGCATGGGGGTCCCTGGACTTTTTCACCCCTGTAAGGGGTTCTCAGACCCAAAAAGCTTAAGAACCCCTGTTTTAGAGAACATATTGTATTTATTTTTAATCTTTCTCTAGGTTTTACGGTTGAGACACATTACATTTGTATTATCCATGAATAGAGAAGTTGCTGTAAGTTTAAATGTGAGTTGACTCTCCTGATCAACCATGTGGTCCAGTTCTCATTCTATTCACACTTTTTGTCATTCATAAAAAATGTGAATGTTAAACCACAACATGTTGGCTCAGGAAAGAGATCTAACCTGGTTCACAGTCACATCTGCAGGTTTTGACTGTCCTCTAGTGGCTTGGTATTAAACTGTGAGCACATTTAGCCATTATAAGAAGGTTTAATGTCAATTCAAAAATAACTAATTCAAAAATAACTAATTCAAAAATAAAGTTACCTATAAATTCACATAAACAGTTATGTGTAAATTACTAAAAATGTGTTTTTAAGTTTGATAGTGTGAGGAGGTCAGATTCTGCTCTCTGAGAGAAAAATAGTTTCAAATCAATACAAAGTTGTCCTAAATAGTAACCTTTATATGATGGATTTAAAAAAAACGTAGCAGGAAATTGTCTTTTCTGTGTCAAAGCTTCAGGGTGTCCATAACTATAAACACGAAATAATTGGATGAATGTGCTGTGAATCATTTGCTGGGGGCTTCAGAATCATCCGATCTTAACTGAGCTGAACATGTCTGATGATTTAATGATATAATTCATATTTTTCTTTACCACGACAAAGAATTAAATGTTTTGATGTTTCAGCTCACATGGAACCTGCAGAACTATAAAGATTTAAGCTGTTCTGGTGACCCATGGTTGCCCAATGTCCTTGTATGGCATTTATGTTTTTTTTTTTTAATAATTCACTTGCAGATTAGTAATTAGCAGAGCTTTAGCCAAAAGCAAAAATATTAGTAAACCATAAATAAAAAGTGAAATTAGCAAAAAAGCTAAAATCAGCTAAAGTTAAAAGCTAATTGGAAACCAGAATCCTTGATGTTAAACCAGACTCTAAGGTGATCAGCTCCAAATCCTGAGATTTCACAGTAAAAGTCAGCACTCAGATGGGAGACAGAGCTCCCACCCATCTTCACCACTAAATGAAAGTCAATAAGTTCTTTTCATTAAGGTCAGTCTCTCACTGACCTGCAAAACTAACAATAAATTATCCTTTGATCCATGAAAGCCTGAATCATTTTTTCCATTAGTCCATTTCCATCACTCTTTCACCAAAGGTTCAGATGTGATGACTCTCTGAAAGAAGTGGGGTTTTGAGATTTTAAAAGCTTTTTCTAACTCAAAATTGCCAGAAGCAAAATGAAAAATCCTGCTACACCACAGATGTCTGTCTGAATTATTCAAACGCAGCAAAAATAACTGACTTCATTTGGGAAGTCTTTTAATAGACATGGTGGTAAAATGATTCTGCTGAGGTTAAAACACCTTTAAGCTGTTGTAAATAACTGATACGACTCATAAAGAGTCCTATAAAGCACTGACTGCCAAATCTTTGCTCTATCAAAGATTTATTGCTCAGTTCGTTTCTTTTTTTCTTTTAGGTCCCTCTGGTGAAGCATAGAAACATGATGATACTGACAGAACACTGTCCAGCAAGAGAAAAGGAGAGGGAGAAAGTTTTTGTTGGAGTACCTTCAGCCTTAACTGTACATTGGACTATAATGTCTCCAAAATTGCATTTTATTTCTGTCTTTTTGGCCAAGAACTGTTTAATTATTGGAACTATAAATCAAAGACTCACAAAGTGATTTAGGCAGGAAAAAAAATGAACAATTGAAAATAATGCCACGAGTTTCCTAAACTTCTATTTCTCAGCTGCTTTATGAGAAAGAGTTCTTTAAGACAAGACTTTTTGGGTCTGGGGACCCCTTACAGGGGACTCCCTCAAAAACCTCATGCATTTTAAAAATTATTTACTGCCATTTTAACACTTAATGCATGAGAATATTTTGTTCCTTTTATTGTCATTTATTTTGGGGACCCCCAAGCTACAGCTCACAGACCCCATGAGAACCTCTACTTTAGGAAATCAGAAACATCTCTGCGTTTAAATACATTTCTAACAAAAGTAACATATTAATCACTGCAGGATGATTGGAGGCATTTATTGTTTTAAGTTAAACCAACATGATAATTGTTTGCAGTTTGATTGATGCTGTTTGGTAAAAAAAAAAATCTTCAAGGACAGAGAAGAAGAAATGTTTATATGCAACCGACTGATTAATGGTCTCTTATTGCCTTCTGTTATAGGTTGCTTGACCCCAGTGTCCTCATATCTAGGACACAAATGTAAAGTCAATAAACTGTAATTGGAATGCTTGTATTAATCTATTTCCTGAAAGCCGTGACGAGAGCCTCTGCTGCTGGAGATTAGGCAGTTATTAACATCAGCAGTGACCTCAGTGGAAAAGTTTGTGACTCATCTGCAAGTGATGGGAAGAAGAGGAGCTGAATCTCATAAATTAGTTTTTTTTGTCATTGTTAAAGTGCTGTCATAGATAACTGGAACTGAAATTAACTCGATTCATTGCGTGGTGCTAAGGCTGATGTAAAACACGATGGGGTTATTTAACGAAGTTACTGAATCATCTTTTGAGACTTTTGATTGCTCTGGCCTCCAAATAATTAACAAAGCAGACATGTTTATAAAGGTAAACAACAGAAAAAGAATGCTGTGATTTTAAAAACATTGCAGATGGCAGATTTATAACTCTATCAGCCCTAAATCCAGCAGGCTGTCGGGCAAATGGAGGAGCTAATGGGGCCGAAGGAAAGCTGGCAGCTAAGACTTTCTAGCTTCACCTGTCACTCATCGTCTCATTCTGCTTCTCTGTGAGCTCTGTGCTGTCAGGACGGAACCATTAAATAATGAAACGATCATTCATTGGGTCTCTGAGGCTGCCAGAGAGTTTGTTAAGTCACCATCGCTGCCTCACCTCAAGGAAAACAGGAAAGCAAAATTGTAATCATGTCTCAGAAACACAGAAAACAACACAATGCACTGCTCAGGGAGGGGTTTTGTTCCTCTGGTGAAGGAATGCATATCACCCACAGACTTACATGTCAAAGTTTTAAACAAAGATGATCTTTTATTATAGGTGCCTGTCATGGTCTGTGTGTATTTTTTACCTTGGTGTTTTTGTGTTTCCCTGTGTATGCCTACCTCTGTGTTTCCTCCCAGCACACCTGATCCTCATGTTTCTTCCCAGGTGTTTCCAATCAGTCCCTTGTTTGCCTTTATATTCTGAGTCCTGTGCAAAACGTTTTAAAGAAGTAAATACCATTTCCTGCATTCTGGTGTATTTTAACAGATTGTTAAACAGATTTTTACCTACTTAGGAAAACACTGTGAGTATTCTATAGGTAAAGTGGAATAAATTTATTTGTTAAACAAGAGAAACAACACTGGGTGAACTAATGTTTTATGGTAAATGTGGGGGTTCATATGAATTAAATTTTGATGGGGACAGTTCCCTTCAAAAATGATTTTCATTTCATTTAAAAATGTCAAAATACATATTTTAAAGACATTTACAAGGAACAAATTTTTTAAAGTTTAAAGCCATCACCTATTCATCCATCCATCCATTTTCTGTACACGTGATGCACCTATTCAGTCATATGAAAAAGTTTGGGCACCCTTATTAATCTTAATAATTTTTATTTATTAATATTTGGGTGTTTGCAACAGCTATTTCAGTTTGATATAGCTATCTAATAACTGATGGACACAGTAATATTTCAGAAATGAGGTTTATTGTACTAACAGATGTATATGTTAAAATTTTTATTTGATTGTTGATGTTTACTTTTGTGATTATAAAACCCCAAAACTAAAGACTAAAACAGGCACAATTACAAACTACATTTATCCCAAATTATTCATTTATTTGCTTTTTATGTCATATAATAATTATGATTTTGGTCTGTGAGAGAAGACTGGAGTGCCTGGACAACAGAAAGTTGATCTTGCAACCTTCTTCCTTAGAGGCAATATGCTGCTTTACCAACTGTGCCACTGTACTGCCTAATTTTATATTTATTATATAATTATTAAAATTAAAAATATATAACCTCCTGAGAACCTCCATCTTTATTTGAGAAAGTTGGTTTTAGACTTGTCTGGTCGTCCTTATTCAGAAATAAAGTATAAATTAATGTTTTTAACTATTAATTGTTAAAAAATTCAATGTTTGTTTTTAACATTTATGAGGTTCTACTCCTATAGGTAAGGGAATTGAAAAAGGAAAAACCTGGGTACTCAAGAGGATAAAACTGGGGGGGCACTGGGGGGCAGCTGTTTTACATGCCCCCCTTCGGGCGCCCCTGATTTGAACACCTGTAAGGGGCGATGGAGTTGAGGGTAAAAAAAAAAAATCAACAAATAAAGACAAACATCTTGTGCTAATGTGAGTGCGCGTTTAGTTCAAGCTGATGCGAGACCCAGAGCTGCTGATCCGCCCATCCCCTCCTGCCAGCTGCCACTTGCTGTAGCGGTGATGCTGCTCGCGGCCGTGTGGAGGAGGAGAGGGAGCGCGTGCGCTGCCCAATGACAGCGCAGGATGCTGAGAGAGGCTGCTGGGCTTGAATGGAGGCGACAAGATGCCGTCTACAGCGGCCAAGGAGAGGAATTGACATCGATTAAGGTACAGCTGCACATTCCTTGTATTTCAAACAGACTCTTCTTTAAATTGTGAAAGTAAAAAAAACAGCTGAGGTGAAGTCAGTGTCCGCTCGCTTTTATTTTTGCGCGTTTCATGAAAGACACGCCGGGGGAGAAAAAAAAAAGCGGTGTGTGTCTGTGTGAGTGTGTGGGTTCAACAAAACCATTTGAGACAGCAAGTCAATGCTCACCCCGTGACAATTAAATCCGAGCGGAGGCGATAAAAATAATAAAAACCTATATATTTAGGCCTGTACAGCGACGCGTTTGAGCGATAAGGGCTCGAATCGACTCGGCAGTCGGTTCACGATGTCTCTGGTGTGTTCAGGTTCAGCCAGCCAACATGTAGGCCCGGAAAAAGAGCTGTCAATTGCTCGGTCGTGCCCTCCTACATCATCCTGCATCAATTGAGCCTGAACATGACGGCGTTGCGCACACATGAACACCGGCTGGATGTGTTTACTGAGCAAATAAAACAGCTTGAGGTCTTGAAGCAGGATTGTGGTTCAATGACTGATTTTTCTTTATTTTTTTTTTTTTGGCAGTCAGTGTGAGCAGGCCAATTCTGTGTAACACATTAACATGTAATCAGCCCAGCTTTGGAATGAGTGGGAGGAGCAGGGGAGTCAGGCTCTGTAGTAGAATACCTGATGAGGGGGCTGGATCTGTTGCACCCAACCTGCTTCTCTTCATATCAGCTGGAACCCACAAGCTCTGTCTGCCATTGACATGACCTTATAGGTGCAATCTGTTAATATTTTTTTTTTCTCCTTATCATTTTGAGGCTTTTAACTAATAGTAAAACTTCAGAACATCACACGTACAACCTTTGTTTCAGGACATGTTTCCACATCACTGAGCTCTGAATTATCAGACTTTTTTAATTATTTGTTTGTCTTTTGCTTGAATACTCATAATCATATTTCATTCAGTGACTCCAATCTATAGTGATTGAGCTTTATTTCATTCATGTTCGTGAAAGCAAAATAAAAATAAATAATTAAATAGATAAATAACTGCAGTTGATCATTTAAAGTATAAACTGTTCCATTTATTGTTTTAAAACTAATACAAATAGATGAATAAATTCATTTAAGACAAAGGTGTTATCAAAACTGTTGTTTTTTTTTTGAAATATGAAATCACTGCTTTTCATATTGTTTTAGAGATATAGTTTGCCAGTAGGCAGAATTAAAAACCAATTAAAGGGATGATTCTGATATTTAGAAGTGTTCTGTGAAGTTATTAGTAATCACTATCTCACCTGCAGTAGAAATTACTCACTATCATAGACTATCTACACTGGAACCTGGAATCTGAATTGGAACCAGATTCCACGAAAACTGGATCCAGATTTAACCACAAACAGAACATTGTCCTTCCTGAAATAATAATCTCCAAATGAGACCTTTTTTTTCTGGTGCTGATATTTGTTGATTGACGTAGTTCTTATCTTAATGTGGGATGCTCAAATATAATTTTTTAATGCAATTAGCTGTAATTACACCATGATTGTATGTGAAGAAAAGGACTAAAAGCACAAAATTAACAGCTTCCATAAATCTGGTTCTGTTGGCTTCAGATTGCCAACAACCACAGAACGCCACCACATTTTGTTCATTCAAACAGTCTGCTTCTTTAATGACACTTTTGAATTAAGAGGGGCAACCTAAGTCCTATAAAACAAAATGAAATTCAATATTCTAAACTGAACTGAACAGAGCAGACAAATGGGACATAAAAATATCCATCCATCCATTTTCTTCCTCTTATCTGGGGACGGGTCGCAGGGGCAGCAGCCTAAGCAGAGAGACCCAGACTTCTCTCTTCCCAGCCACTTGGGCCAGCTCATCCGGGGGAATCTCAAGGTGTTCTCAGGCCAGCTGAGAAACATAGTCCCTCCAGGGTGTCCTGGGTCTTCCTCTGGGCCTCCTCCCAGTGGGTAGTGCCCGGAACACCTCACCAGGGAGGCGTCCAAGGAGGCATCCTAACCAGATGCCAGAGCCACCTCAACTGGCTCCTCTCGACGTGGAGGAGCAGCAGCTCTACTCTGAGTCCCTCCCGGATGACTGAGCTTCTCACCCATATCTTTAAGGGAGAGCCCAGACACCCTGCGAAGGAAACTCAAGAATGTCCATTTTTATTATATTTTCTTTTTTCTGTTCAGGTAAAGCCGGTGCTTTTCTCCAGCTGTCGACAAGTGAGTGTTGGGTATTCCCTGGACAGGTTACCAGATTATGACCACACAGACACTTAGGGCAAATTTAGATTAACCTGATCTAGATTAACCTAACATGCATGTTTGTGATCAGCGGGGGAAAAGTAAAACTCATGGGGCCCTTCTAGAAGCAAGACTGCACCCCTGCATCATTATTAAGCAGTTTTTCCCTACAAAAAAAAAATGCCAGATATTTTTTGTTACAGTATATGCTTCTGTTAGACAGCTGACAGCAGTGAAAAATGAGGGGGTGCAGGACTTGACACCAAGATGCCCGACTGGAATCAAAGAAGGGATGTTGCAGTCAGATCCCAGATTATTGGCTCAGCAGCAAGGCGCAGCAGGCTTCATTTTTCTAACTTTCTTCCCTTTGACCACTATACGCGTTTACTTCAGATTCCAGTTGCTCGTGTTACATAACTCAATCATAGCTGAAAGTGAATAGCGGGCAAAATGTCAGCTTTAATATGGGGGCTGGTATTGACATTTTGCATGGTAGGAAAAAAGCGATGTAAAACGGCAAGGAGATATGCAAGAGTGACAGGCTGAATCATTGATCCATCAGTGGAGACATGAACACAGTGACTCAAAGATTTATTAAAGATTATTTAACTCGACATGATTTATCAGAACCAGAGCATCCAAACACAAAACATTTTTCAGCTGATCAAACGGTCCCTGTTATTAAAAATTGCTTTTGTTCTTATACCTGCACAACTCTTCTTGAAACAAACATCTGCCAGATTTCACCAAAACCACTGTAGCAAACCAAAAATATTCTATTTTTCCAGAGAAAAACTGCTTCATAATGATGCCTGAGGGCTGCATGGTAGTCTTGCCTCACAGTAGAAACCAGCTGCAGGCTCTCAAACTGCATGTATAAAAAAAAAATATTCATGAATGATTTTTGAATCAAATCAATTTGTACTGGTTACAAATGAAACAAATGGAGACATATTCTCTGTGTTTTGAGAAATACAGCCTGTCCTGACATTTTATACATGAATATGCATGTCTAGACAAGCAATAAGTTCACATGTTTTAAAGTCAGGTTATAGGAATGATGAATCAGTTTGAAGAAAAGAAAGTTTAATTTACACTGAAGCTAATAGCTAGTCTAAGTGAGCCCAGGCCAAGGTGCATTGCTGCCATCTTAAACTTCAATCTCATATATTTCATTTCCGTTTATCAATTTTGCATTTCATGATTGACATAGAATTTTTTATTTTGTATTTTTTTCTCTTCCAAACCATCCGATTTTTGTAAAAATCCTGTGTTTAAATTCAGGGTCTGCTTCCTTTGAAGGACCCGGTCTACGTAGGCTGTGTCTTTTGTCAACAGTGAAGACAGGAAGTGAGTGACTGAGAATTAAGATGGTCTTCATTCTTCCGCTCTTACATCCTGTCGCCTAGCAACTGTGACGGCACTAAACAAAAGCAATGAAGATTGAAATTAACAAAATATTAAAGGGGGGAATCCTGTATTTTCCAGGGACATAGTTCAATTCTATACCACAAACAAGTAACCCTGTTACCTTCAGTTGTTATGAAAATGCTGTCTGTATCCAAAATACGTTTGATTCCATCATAATCTATTTAAACATCTTGAAATTGGCCTTGGTCTTTTTAAGAACCGCTATGCAAACATGACAAAAAAGCATTAACAACACAACCGCTTTTAACTTTCAATATTTGTACCGCCAGAGTTTTATTTAAAACTGTACTCCTGTCTTTCGCTTCGTTTGCAAGCCAAAAATATCCCCTGGTCGGCCTGTGATGGGTACACCGTCTCTCAAATCAGGGGGAAAGGAGGACACATTTGTGCCGCAATTGGAGGAACCTTTAAATTTGGACAGCCTTCGGTGCATCGCTGTGACGTAACAACCTTCAAAAATGAACCTTCGGATGAAGCCCCTGAATTTGGACAAAGCCTTGTAGACCTTGCAACAGTCATCATTCTATATATGGTTGCTGGGTGTAGCACCTTTAATAGGAATATCACAGTATTTCTGCCAGAATAACCATGTAATGCAAAACTAACAGTGACGTCAAAAACAAAAAAATAGGCAGCAACCCATTGGTTTTGGAGTTGCTCAGATTAGCTCTTAGCTCATCAGTTTGATCACAATTTCTCCAAACTGAGGCCATTCAACAATCCATTCATAACAAATTAGATATAATTTCTTCATACGCTTTGAACAGATCCCCTCTAAACTATTGGTTTAATTAGCAGGTGGGAATATACATCTAAATAACATGTCAACTTAGACCAGATGGTGTTTATTAAAACGCCTTCATTTGTTAACCAGAACCAACTGATATAATCTGAAATTTATTATTGAATTAAATTAGGATCTAAAATATATGAATTATTATTTATAACTAAGAGATGAATCTGTCGTGTATGCCCCCTCCTAACACACACAGACACACACACACACACACACACACTGTTTCCAGACGATACATCAGTGTGTTCAGCTGAGGGCTGCTGTCGTCCAAAACCTTACTGGATTTCATACATCATTAAAACCTGTTGACACGTCTACTATAAGTGATCTCTCCTGCACCTCAGAATACATAAATAAATACATAACTTAAACAAAAAATACTTAGGACAAGCCCTGAGCTTTTTGTTACTGTCGCTATATTTGGCCACAGTTTCCTTCACAGATATTCTGGAGATTTGTGCGCTCATGATGTCACACGTCTTAGGTGACTTATCTGTGCTAGTCCAGACAGTGTCACCATGGCAACTGAGTCACAAGTGTCACAAGATGAAAGAACGATAGAAAAGTCTGTTCTTTTTCAAACTTACAGTCCATTATTCATCTTGTGATATGTTGGAAATTTAACAACCATGGTTATTGTTTTTACCTTTGACACCTTTTCCTAAACAACTTTTTGTGTTAAAAAAGTCGCCTCAGATCACTTTTCAGGATCATTCACCTACATTATAAAATGACCATTAAAATGACCATTTGTAAAGGTTACTTTTCTAAGGAAGCCAGTAGATTGTGTCACATCTTCATGTCATCACAAACTCAGAGGCGAGAGTGGAAAGAAATGATTTTCTTTTAACAGGAAGAAACCTCCAGCAGCAGGCTCAGAATGGGCTTTCTGTAGTGGAACAAACTTGTAATCTAAATAACTGGTTAGATTCTTCAAGTTTCATGAAAAAACATAGCTGAGACTCAAGTTACATATTGTGTGGGTGAAAGAGAGAGTGCATGTTTGTCTGTATGTGGCCTTATGATGGACCTGGCACCTGTCCAGGGTGTCCCCCACCTTTCACACCGAGACTGCTGGAGATCGGCACCAGCTCCTCGTGACCCAGAAAGAAAACGAGGGTAAAGATAATGGATGGACTGTGAAAGGTCTGGGGATGTATTGAAGCTACAAATAGAATGAAAGATCCGGCCTTTATTATGCCATAAAAAATTTAGTCCCCTGGTGTAATATTTTATCTAGTTACCCTGCAGGAGGGATTCTATTTTAATACCTGGGAAGCCTTTTGCCATTTTTGTTACCAATAAAAATGGGCATAAAGAATGTCTGTTGATGATCATTTTTAACTTTAAAAAAATTGTGATGGTAAAAAAAAATACCCCCCGTGCTTAAGGTCATTTTATGTAAGGTGTCCTGATTTTTTATTTACGCTGCAGTCTGTATTGATTATATACACTACTATACATACGAGAAGCATTGATAGGAGTTTTCGAGTTGGAATCCGATTTCAGATTTTTGTAAAGATCGGACAGCTGATTGCTGTTTTGCTAAATACAGATTTTTACCAGCATACATTTAAAGTTTCTGATTGAAACTGGTGTTCATATTAAAACTTTCCCATTTCCTGCAAAATAGCATCAGGTTACTGGGGTTTCTTTTTTGTCACTTTGATATTAAACAATAAACTGATCCAAACTGCTGGATGTACTTACATGAACATAATCCATGAGAAAAGAAAATACAGTGTCTAAAATATTATTTGAGAAAAATAACTCTTTGTTGAGAAAATATTAAATACAAACTAATAATTTATGACTTAATTAGCTCCCTTCTTGTAGATTTTCAGATCTCACTCTCTAAACTGTGTAAATCTCTATGTGTCTCTTGTCTTTGAATGCATTTGATAAATAATTTATAATTATTAAACCACAATTTAGCTATTTTGAGTTAACTCTTTAAAGCCCGACCCTTTAAAAAATGGTCATAGAGGTCATAGGAATCCTGTGTAGCAAATATGATACAAAGGGTGATATAGGGTTAAAGAGCTAATAATCATTTTTACACAAACTGCATAAACTCAGTACTTCATATTCAGAATTTCCTATTAAAAACAGTAATTAAACCTCACTGGAGTGATTAATGTGGGTTTGTTATTAACAAAGAGCACTTTTATGATATCTGATACATTTTTTGATGAATATCTGTTTACTCTGATAAGCAACCAACTATCATTGTCAAGAAGAGAAATGTGATATAAGATTTACTATGAGGTTGTAAATCTGTATTTCTTTTATCATTATTATGATTTAATTTGGGCCTCTGGAATGATGCTGGAAAACTCCAGCAGGCTTTTTAAAAAATGGGACCATATAAATGCACACAACTGGGTTTCTGATTGGACAGTGTGCTTTACATGTAAGCATTATGTTATTGTGTAGATTTTGTTTTAAAAACCTTTCTGACAGATGCTTCTCCCCTGTTTCCTCAGATCTGACCTTGACAGGTTCCACCCACTCAGACATGAAATAAGTCATCCATGTTCGGTTCAGAGAGTTTCCTTTCTGCACGCCCCTGTTAAGGACCCTCTGGTGGCTACGCCGCTGAATCACAGGACATGTACGGCAGTGCCAGAGCTGTAGGTCATGTAGAGAGCAGCCCTGTACGATCCCCACGCCTTCCAAGGTCCCCCAGACTGGGCCACAGAAGGGCACACAGTGGGAGCGGGGGCAGTGGTGGGGGCAAGACGCTGTCCATGGAGAACATCCAGTCCCTCAACGCTGCCTATGCCACTTCAGGGCCCATGTACCTGAGTGACCACGAGGCTGTGGGCTCCACTGCCACCTACCCAAAAGGCACGATGACTCTAGGCCGCGCCACCAGCCGGGCCATGTACGGGGGTCGCGTCACTGCCATGGGCAGCAGTCCCAACATCGCCTCAGTGGGGCTGCCTCACGCTGACCTCCTGTCTTACCACGACCTGGGCTCCCTCTCCATGCTGCACCACCACCATCACCACCAGGGGGTGCCCTCTGCCCTGTTGAGGCAGGCTGTGCGGGGCAGCGGCGGGGAGCTGCTGGAGATGCAGGCCCAGCTCAGGGAAATGCAGAGGGAGAACGAGTTGCTGCGGCGGGAGCTCGACCTGAAGGAGAGCAAGCTGGGATCGTCCACCAACAGCATCAAGAGCTTCTGGAGTCCCGAGCTGAAGAAGGAGAGGATCATGAGGAAGGAGGAGGCGGCTCGCACGTCCATCCTTAAAGAGCAGATGAGAGTCACTCATGAAGAGAATCAGGTGAGAGCCCCCCTCCCTCCCCTTTTTTTCCTGAGCTGTCATAGACCATTTATTGCTGCAGG
Source organism: Anablepsoides rubrolineatus (assembly GCA_031762495.1). Taxonomy (NCBI): domain Eukaryota; kingdom Metazoa; phylum Chordata; class Actinopteri; order Cyprinodontiformes; family Rivulidae; genus Anablepsoides; species Anablepsoides rubrolineatus. The sequence continues at coordinate 16,961,576 of JARVGW010000682.1, forward strand.
GGAATTCAGCTGCTGCTTGTCTGTCTATGTTTCTGCTTTCACAACGAGTCACAGCCATCCTCAAGTCCAACAATTCAGAAAATCATTGCAGTCAGATATGTTTCTTTAGTAAAACCTTTCTGGAAAGAGCTTTTTTTAAGTACATAAAAGTCTAACTTACATCCTCCATGGCTTTTACATTAATGTGGATTTAGTGTCATTTTAGTCACAAGAACAACCTCTCATATGTTATCTACACTATATTTAAGGTTTCCGATGTCTGAGACAAAGATATGATAACCCTCCTGTCAGATGTATCGACTGTATCACAGTCTGGCCTTAGTATTGCTAAATTGTACTTTACTTTCACAGGTTCAGCAGATTGGTCCCCAGAGGGAGATGTCAAAAGATTTTCCTTTTTTTTTTTTTGCTTACCTTAGTGTGGGGGTGTACTCATGGCCCAGTTAAATCACTTACTGACAAGAGTGGGCACAATGCCCAGAGACAAATGTCAAGGACACTTAAACACCGTCTGTCTTTCTTTGTGTTTCTCTGTCTGTGCTTCATATAGACTCTGACTTTAATCATCTCTCGGTGTTTACTTCTATTCATGTAGCCCCTGCTATCATCTTTATGTCTCTTTAAAAACTGAACAAAACCCATTGTTTGTCGCATCTGTTTGTCATTAGGACACATTTGCAATTAAATTTAAGGCCATTTAAAAGCAGACAAAGAACATTTAGCTCACTATGAAGTAATGTTCTTTCTGTCAACTTGATGTTGATGATTTCAAGTCAAACCTCACCTCTAGGGTTATTAATAGCTTAGTCATGGTGCAGACAGACTCCACAACCCTCACTTTAGCAGGAAAGTGTATGACACACAAGGTAAATTGTGGACTGTGTCAGATTAGTGCCTGAGTGGCTGGATTGATTGTTTCTTTTCTTTTCTGAGGCAGGCTGGGTCATGATGCAGCAAACTGAACAATATTTCTGTGCAAAGTCAAGGTGGAATTTGGCTGTCTCTTTGTGGTCTTTGAGCCAGGTTGTGTGTGTGTGTGTGCGTGTGTGTGGCATTGTTTTTGCTACTTGGTAGGGACGATTTTTCAGGAAAATGGAGCTCAGTCCCCACGACTTCAGAGGCTGATTTTGGGGTAGAGGGGTTAGGGTTAGGACAAAGGTGTAAATTGAGTTTAGGTTAGTTTTAGGGTCAGGAAGGTACCTGTGAGGTTAATTTTAGGGTAAATGGTCAGGGTTGGGATATAAAATTTAAAAAAAATGAATGGAAGTCAATGGAAAGCCCCCACAAGGATAGAGAGACACAGTAGGTGTGTGTGCTCCAGCTCTGCTTCCATACATTGAAGTGATTTCTCATTACTCAAATGGGCAGAGATGCCGTCACTATGTCCTTCAAGGTCTTAGCATGATGCTGTTAGTGTGGCTGTCACGTCAGAGTGGTCTGTCTGAATGTAAACTTAAACGTCTGCATACAAAATTTAAAAATATTTTTGACTGAAATTAAAGGAAGTTGGAATTATTTTTATCTCATCATCACTGAAGGGGAATGATTCCTCGTAAAATTAATATGAATTTTTCATTATTTTATATCTGAATAATTTGCAAAAAATGTATGAGTAGTGTTTGATTTCCAAGTGGTAGCTTAAATGTTTTGATGTGGGATTATGTGTTAAGTCTATGAGCAGTTAGTATACCTTTTGAAGATATATCTTTGAACAACCTCAGAGTTTAATTGATGAGCTATTAAGTAGTCTGAATGGAGCCAAGACCAAAGTGTATTACTGATGTCTTTTAGCAACAGTGTTTAAAATTTAAAAACTATTTTCTAAATATTTTCAGTGTTTTCAATTATTGTTTTATTACAGTACCCTCAATAAAGGCTAACTATAGACTTCCAAAATAATATTCATATAATACAAACTTATGAATGTTAAGTTTTTCTTTATTATTGATATTATTATTATTGTTTAAAGACAGCAGAAATCCACTTTGTCCTGTCAGAGTTAAACTCTTTTTCTCCAAATTGAGGTCATTCAAAAGCTATCTACAACAGGTAAGATAATAATTGTTTATAACCGTTTTACTGAACCTCATTTCAAAGATCTGAGCTTCAGCTATAAAGCCAAAACCAGCACTGACAGGTCTCAGCATTTTTATTACTTTGAAAGTTCTGTTGAATCCTTATTGATATATTTTTTTGTTGGAGTTGTGAACTGCAAAAGCTGACTGTTTCCTACAGAATATAAAATCCATACACAGTGAGCTTTCCTGTCTTTATACCTGAATCAAAGAGAGAATCTTTTTTTTATTCCCAGGCTTGTCTTAGTGTTTCTTCTCCTACACTGAGTGATATTTATATCCATCCTGGTGGGGTTCATTAATGAAGTATGACAGCTAATAAAAGCCAGATGTGCCTCGTTACCATAATTGCTCTTTTCTGTCTAGAATTCTGGGCTGTGAGGCGTCCTTACATAAGTGTATACTTACGGTGGGATGGTTTCTGTCACACCCTCTGAGCTGACGCAATTGGCTCATTAATAATGGAGTAATTTCAGGCCAGTCATTGCGTCTGTTTTGTAGCACACTTTACAATCAGATGCCACAGCCCTATTCTGGTCTGAGCAGACGTTGGGTTTTATTTATCCTTTGAACATTTGGATCAGAAGGTTTGTGCTGTTGTATTTCCAATATCATTTAAAAAGACAAAGCAAAAATTAGGCATTAAAGATTGTCTTTTGTAAAGCAAAGGCTCTTTTGTGTGAGAAAATACCAATCATCGCCTGAGGAGTTATAATCAAGAGAAATGATGGTAATCACCAGCAGTAATGATTAGCCTGGAACTGCTTCCTGTGGTGCTTTTTTTTTTGTTTTAAGTTTTACAACACAAGTGGTGTAGGCTGTTATAGCCCAGATCTGTTTTACTGAAATTGAGCTGAATTTTTGTTGTGCTGAAGCTGAACAGCAGCTGCTGGAGGCGAACGTGAGCTGGAGCGTACCACGTCTGACTGCGTCATGACCGCTGCTGCTCAGCTACCCAGTCAGCCCTGATCAACGTGAGCCACAAAAAATGGAGGCAGAGCTTCTTGACGTCACTTCTGCTTTGCCTGTGCATGCATTTAACTCATCAAAAGAGAAAAACAAACAATGTTTTGTCTCAAATAATCAACATTTAAAAGAGAAATTAACAGGCTTTCCAACAGTATAAGACTTATTGCTAATAAGCATTGTTACAAAGAAGAAATCTACCAAATACAAATTTGCTTACTTTTTCAGTTATTTTAGTAAAGCTGAACTGAAGACAGAAGATCATGCAGTATAAATGCAATATTTAGCTTTAACACACTCATTAATTCAATTAACAACCTTTAACTTACAAGCAAAGCATTATGCATTTATTTAAATGTAGCACTTTTATCCAGTTTAACGAGCTTCAATGATGATACAGAGAAAGTTTGACCTCAAAGTCAATGTTTTCTCTTTTTTTTATTGAAAATAGTTTAGTTTAATTATTTATGTCATCCAGGTTGTCATGAAACATGGCAGGTGATCTGCATTATTTTTTTATCAGTGACTAAGTTTTTATTTTAATCTTAGTTTTAATCAGTGTGAATAAATATTTATAATAAAATAGTATTATAGTGAGACCTGATTAAAATCCATGTTTGTTTTATACAAAGCAATTTTAAAATAAGAAGCAAGTAAAAGTAGTTTAAAAACCACCAAACAAGCACTGGCTTTCACGTTTCTGCTTTCACACCCCTCTCTTTGTAGCTGAGTGGAGATGATTTGATGCAGTGTTTGCCAGAGTGGTGTGGGTGTAAGTGTGCATTGTCAGACATCACGACACATGACAGTGAGAGAATGGAGTGAGCAGTAGACTGCTACAACCCAAAGGACCGGAGCTGTCCTCCTGCCAGATACAGTCTTTTCTTTTTACTCATGAAACTATTTCTGTTTATCTGTGCTTAGTGTCACTTGGAGGTAAATCTAAGAGAAGGACAGGTTTTTCATTTTAAATTTCTGCTGCCATAAATAATTGGCATTTGCCATGTTTTATTATGAAAAGTTGCTCTATTTTATTAGCTGAAAGTGTTAGACAACAAAATGTATTAAGCTAAACGTATAAAGAAGGGTATTATATATATATTATATAACTTTCAACGCAGTTAAAATGAAACTATTACTGCCTGCCACTGAAAAGCAAGAGTGAAAAATGATGTTTGTTACTGTGCCTCTGTATGTGTTTGTGTTACCAAAATATATCATGAAACCCTGTATGGATTTTAATGAAACTGTCAAAAAATGATTTGATGCACATAGATTCAAGATGGCTGCCACACTTTAGCCAGCACAAAAAAAAGACTATAACTATAAAGACTATAACTCGGTCAAGTTTATAGACATTTTGCTAAAATCTGGTGTGGTGGTAGCTGAGAGTCAAACTTTAGTTTTGACTATTGGAGTCAACTGTGTTTACTGAATGATAACTTTTGAAGCCCATTTAATTCAAGATGGCTGCTTCAGCTAATCAACCAATATGCAAAAATAGCTATAGCTCAGTTAGTTGTACACATGCTGAGCTAAAGTTTGATGTAGTAGCAAAGAGTCATTTACAACACGTTCTCTAAGAGTGACCTCTTGTGGTGCTGCAAAAGATTGTGCATTTTTCTCAATTTAATCAAAACAGCTACAAAGTTAGCTAAGATTAGCAAATAAAAAGAACAAGTATGTCCAAGTGTCAAAAATAGAGCAAAACTTCCTCAACTCAAAAATAAAAACCCACTTTTTTTTTTCAAGACGTTTCTGTGGCAGAAATTGCTTTGTTTTGCTCTCAGAAGGATTCCTTGTTTCTGCACCAAAAGATTTATGACAACCAGTTCCTCCCGGCTGCTGCAGGTGTCAGTTATAAAGATGGATGCACTGCAGCTCAACACCTCTGCTTGGTGACGCTAAACTTTTTTGGAAGAAAAAAGCAGAAGAAAAGCAAAAAAGCTTCTGATAAAGCATGGGTGACCACGACACCGATAACCGCTGAGTCATAACCAACCAACCTGCACTGTCACTGTAGGTGACGTGGAGAGACGAAGGGAAAAGGCCCATGTAGTGATTTTAAGCCACAGTGCAATTATGCAAATGGAACAATTGGACTGTCGAGCTGCCGTTTAGTTCCAGAAGCTTATTGATCAGAGAAGGAAGGCGTACAACTGAGAAAGAGAGAAAAGATACAGTCACACAGGAAAGTTAGGGTTTAAGTAAGGCAACAATGTATTTGAAATTTAAAGTTTGGTCAGTTAAAAGACCTTTTTTTGATGCACTTGATAGTTAAAACACATGTATATCAATAAAAGACATATTAAAATTTTACTTTAACTTGTTTGAGCTGCATGATTTCAGGTTTCTAAATGAATCATGTTTGTCCTTTTGTTTGCTTGTCCTTTAAAAATGTACAAAAGTTATATATTTTTTTACATATATTTAGTATCACTTAATCAATAATAAATACTTTTTCTTTTTGTTCCTGTGATTTGTTACATTTACTTGCCGCCTTTAAAAAACAAAACAAACAACAACAACAAAAAAAAAAAAAACTGTTTGACACATTTCTCAGTTTTATCCAGTCATTTAAACCAGTGGTTTCCAAAGTTGGGGTCGGGACCCCACTGTGGGTCCTGAGGCATCAAGGTGAGGTCTTGAAAGGATTTTCAGAATTAATTATATTTATAAATTACTACTACCAACATTATTTTGCCTTAGTTGTTACAAAAGAGTGAGATGTACTTAAAAATGGAGTCATAACCACCATAATAAATATTGTCAGTATGTCCTTGTTTACCTTATTTGACTTGATAACAATGTATATCGCTCACAAATAGTTGGGGAAATGAGTCTCTGCTGTTATTCTGTAGGTCAAACACTAAAAAGGTTGGAAACCATTGGTTTAAACTCATAAGTTACTCATTATTTAAACTTCGCTATGACTATATTGTTTGTTAAATTAGACAAAGTTGTAATAATAGTAAGTCAATTTATTCAATGCATAATAAACACATTTCTGACATTTCTCAACATCTCTTTCCAGAAAGGTTGTCTAGATAAACTCATGTTTTGTTTGTATGAATTTAGGCTTTTTTCTGGCAGACATTTTGACTTTTAAAATAGAAGCAAATTGGTTTCAGTAGAAGTACATTAAAACACAAATTGGTTTAACCAGTTAACATAAAAGGAGCTATAAGTTTGCCATTTTTTATTGTCACGAGTCAAAAATGTTTGTTATGAAAATGTTTTTTTTCAAGTTTTTGTGACTATGCTGTATAGACTGAAGAGCAGCTGTAAACCAGCGACTGGTCTTATTAACTTGACTGGTCTGTGTGGATCATCCATCTCTGTTGCATCAAGCTCTGACGCTCTGTTTTCACCATACATTTGTTTTTCTGTTCATTCTGCCCATGCTCTGCAGCTGCTGGATGCCAGGAGAACCAAGGTTTGTCCCTATGTTTGCACCACGTGTTTGAGTGCACAACATAGAGTCACCTTCAGTGTGGCGTGTTTTTTTCTTTTCCAACACCTGGCGATCCCTCGTCTAAACCTTTTACCTCCCCCTCTGCCCCTCCCAAAACAAGTGACAATATGTTCCTTAAATCATCCAAAGAAGTCTGCATCCTTTCTTCCTTGCACCTTAACACGACTCCACATCAAGACTGGAAAACTGAAAGTACTTTAATGTGATTTTCTGTGTTTTTCTGTCAGTTTAAACCTGTAGTGCTCTGTCACAAACTCTAAACACAGCATTGAAACCTGGATGGATTTTGAGGAAGAAAGCTGTTCTGTTGTGGATTGATCTTAGTTTCAATCTTGCTTTCTCTCAGGTTAGCTTCAGATTCAAAGTAGGTGTTTGACAGAAATGTGGCCCCAAACAGTTTTGTCTAAACCCAAAGAAAAAATTTTAAGTGACAATAAAAATACACATGGGTGAGAAGTTAAAATAAACAACCCAAGGTGTTAAGTGTCTGTCCTGCAGGGATCTAACACCATTGTGTTTTTTACATTTTGAACATTTGGTTCCTTAACACAGATATGAATAATTATTATCTTACCTGTTGCAGACTGGATTAATAAGCCAACAGCCATAATGAGTATGAACAAAATCAAAGTGTATTGTTGATATTTTAAAAACAATCCCAGCCGCCGACATTTTATAACTTTTCATGCAAATGCTTTTTTCTTATCTTTCAAAAATATATTTGCTTCTCATTGCAGGTTATTCACATAGAATGATCGAGAATTTAAAATGACATTTCTGCCTAAATACACATGTTACGACACGGCTCAGCCAAGAAAAGGAGAGGTATTAAAACCACCTGGAAATTGGTTTATAGGTGAAAAGTGATTTATTGTTATCGTCAGGTAGAAAATATGATCAAAATTAAACAAAAGAAGGAAATTTTTAATGGTACAAATTACGAACAATATGTTTTTTTTAACAAAATAAATAAAATAAATGATATGTCTAACAATTAAAAACATGCAGTGCTGCATGTTTTTAAGCATAACATAAGCATAACAAACAAAATTAAAATTTTTTAAATGTTATTACTTGTGTTTTAATTTTTTAAGCTGTGTAACCTGTAGGTTGATTTAATCGATTAATTCAAATTTGCCATTTATAAAGATTTAATTTTGGGAAAATCTGGATTTTTTCACCAGTGCACTCTTTGGGCCTTCTGTAGTTCAAAGGTCACCCCACCTGTCCCTCAAGACGATTGGTACATGACATGACAATATACTTCTCAAAAAAGGCACTGTTTCTTCAGTTATCTGGAACTGGTTAGAGTCCAAAGATCTCCTGGTGGAGGAGGTCCACCAGGAGTCAGGAGAGGCCAGCCAATCTCAGACAGGTTACAGCACAGCTGGGTCATCATCTTGCAACTGCACAGTCTTATGTAAAACAAATGGAACAAACAGCCTCAGGCCAAAACAACCCATGAAATGCAAAACTGACAAAATAAATAAATAAATAACAAAGTAGTATTTGCATGAACTGCCATGAATCTTTTGTCTGTCATTTTTTAAGACAGCAGCAATCTACTTGTTTTGGCCCTGCACGGACTAGCCATTAGCTCATCCTCGTCCTGCAACTGTTGAGATAATAATTGTTCATAACATTTCCACAGATCCCTGCTACAAAAAATTCTGAACTAATCTTCTGTGTCGTTGACCAAAACACAGCGTCTGATGGTATTAAGCTAAAAAAATGATGTCACATTAGTCGCTGCTACCGACACGCCGGTTAAATGACCAGTTTTCAGGCTCCTGCCATCTTTGTTCTATTGCCACCTCAATACAAAATGCAGCCAAGCATGATTGAATGTCAATAGATTAATTTCACCATTCGCTGCACCTGTGTTTCAGCATCTGTTGTGCTTCTGCACTCATTAAATTTACTCTTTCCTTCAATTTGTCACCCATCTGTATGCAAAGCTCAGTGGTTTATCATTTTGTTAAGCACACACACACACACACACAAAAACATACATCTTCATCCAATGTTTTAATTAATTAATTAATTAATTTATTTATTTCAATTTACAGTAAGTTAATTTGTAGGATCTGATTATTTATGTAAAGAGCTTGAATATCAATCTTTGGACAAATATTATTTTTTCACATGTCCCTTTTGATTAAATTTGTCCTCTGAGGTTTAGTGTCAGATGGTAAAAATGTTGCTTTAGGACAATATCAGCTTTGATGCACTGGTTAATAACTCATTTACATGAAAAGAGTTTCCTCAGTACTGACCATTTCACTGCTGAAACATGGTCCAGTTCAACACTGTTACTTTAAAAACAAGAACATTCGTGTTCAAAAAACTTCTGATTAGATTTGTTTTTGGCTTTTACATCAAAGATTTAATCCTGTCTTCTGATGACATGTGATGTTTACAGTCAGTTTCATTCTAAAACTTACCAAAGGTAAGTCACCCTGTGTCATGTGTGATAAATGTTTATCTCTACGTGTATTTGATATAGTTTTATGTTCTGTGTAAACAGATGACAGTAGCCTATATTGGTGGGTACAAACAGGCCTGTCTTTGTGCGTGTCTCCATCAGCATCTCCAGATGACCATCCAGGCCCTGCAGGATGAACTGCGCACGCAGCGGGACCTCAACCACCTGCTTCAGCAGGAGAGCGGCAACCGCTCCGTCTCGGAACATTTCACCACCATCGAGCTGACGGAAGAGAACTTCCGCCGGCTGCAGGCTGAACATGACAGGCAGGCCAAGGAGCTCTTCCTGCTCAGAAAAACCCTGGAGGAGATGGAGCTGAGGATCGAGACCCAGAAGCAAACACTTGGAGCACGGGACGAGTCCATCAAGAAACTGCTGGAGATGCTGCAGAGCAAGGGGCTGCCTCCGGGGCCCGGCAGGGCCTCCGAGGAGGAGGAACAGGAGCGAGCCAGGAGGATTGCTGAAGCAGAGGCCCAGCTTGGACACCTGGAAGTTATTCTGGACCAGAAGGAGAAGGAAAACATTCATCTGCGAGAGGTACACAAACACCGGCCACATGACAAAATAAAAAAAATCATGTTTTATCAAAAAAAAAAAAAAAAATAGGTCCTCTGTAGGTCTTCAGTCTGAAGAAGTCTCTTGGAGGAGAGACAAAACATTTCACTAAAGAAGAATGTCCAGAGGACCTACCTATTTATTTTTCTTTTTGATTCTTTTCTACCTGGATTACTGAGATGCATCAGGACATCATGTTTTATCATTTCTGCACATTTTTACTTACAGATTGAACAACAAAACAAAGTAGATGAACACTCAGCTGAAAGTAGCTGAAGGGATGAAATTATGTGTAAATTTTGTCACTAATATGGCACTGACATAGCCTAATACAAGCACCATCCCAGATGAAAATGATGACATCTGATACTTTCAAGGTTCACTTTCAAAGGGTTGATGTGTGCGAGATAAGCATATTCTAACATTTATGATTTATTATATGTTTTATAAAAAAAGCTGAATGATTATTGTAATTTATTTATTGAGTTAGATTTATAGGTATATCAATATGGTAAAACATGCTCTTTTTTCCACTTTGATCATGGTTAATGCATGTCCTGTTATACAGCTCTAAAAATCAAGAAACTCTTAAAGTTACGGTCAAACATCAATGTCTACTTATTGAACGCAAATTCAAGTGGATACATGACAGAAAGAAACAACTAAGCAAAAGAGTTGAGATCAAAAAGCAACAAATGCTGCTGCAGGTGAAGTCATGTTCACTGATGGGACGAGTGGAGGTGGTCTCTCTAACATGGTAAAACATGTTCTTTAATAAAGTCATGTGTGTTTTATTTTGTTGCCACTAGATGGCACTGTTGAGTTTTACAAAAATCAAAGTTCCTAGCTCACTGATTATGTAATGTATGAAATGAAAGCTGCAGACTACATTTGATGTATTTAATGCAAAGCTGTACATAATGTCATATTATTTTAAACCAAGCTTTTCTGATATCAGTAGCAGCTCTAATATTGTTTTGTTTTCTCTTTAAGGAGCTGCACAGAAGGAATCAGCTCCATCAGGACCCAAGTAAAACCAAGGCCCTGCAGACCATTATAGAGATGAAAGTAAGAATTCGACTTATCTGCAATCAGAATAAAACCACACACAACAGCTCCACAGGGCATCATTTAAATAGATGTGTTTTTTTTACTCGTCTAGAAGCAGATGGCGTGTTAGTGCACTTTTGTGCCTTACATTCGCTGCACGCTTTGTGTTGCTTTGCCTCTGCTGATGTGTGTTCTGCTGATTCTATCGTCACTGTGATTTGTTGCAGATGAGTCGATTGTCAACACACTGTTACATTTTTCTTTACCTCTTTCACACGGGCTCAGTGTCAGCTCATAAAGCTGTTGTGTAAGCTTGAATAAAAAACAGTATTTAACATTTTATCCTCTTGCTAAGGAGGATGAGTCACACTGTAAGACAAAGGTTTAATGACAAGTATTGTTGTATTTGTCTCGGTCATTAGCTCATCAACTTAACGTCTGGAAGCATCAAAGATTTTAACTTTATAATTTCAATTTCATTATGATTGTTGTTGAGACGTGTGGGGATATGTTTCAGGTTTATATTCAGGTTCATGAATTAATAACAGGCTTCTGTGTTATTTAATCACTGTTAAGTCAAATACTCTAAATTGTTATTCTTTTGGCTGCTCTCTTCTTCAGGGGTCACCACAGTGAGCAAACTCATATAAAGATTTGTTTTACTCTTGATGTCCTTCCTAACACAACCTGGCTTCGAACCTGTAGCCTTTAACAAGACCACCAAGCTAATGAAACCCCCTCCAAATAGTCATGTTTTACAGACATCCCTTCACAATAAAAGTTCATAATCTAGCAATTATTCCCTAAAATCTTTACAGGATCTTTTCAAGTTGCATTGAATTAGATCAAAAATAGTAAAAATGAATATTTTCTAGTTATTTATAAAGATTAGATTTTATTTTATCTTATTTTGTCTTCTTCATCAACTAAATTCGTCGAACATTTGTCAGGAAGGCTGAAATAAATTAATACAGTGATAAAATTCTCTACCACAACCGTACGTTAGAGTCAAATTTTCTGATATTTCAGTCATATTTGGGGACATTTTTTGAATTCAAGCACGAGCAGTAATTTTACAGATAAATCTAATTTAAAATTGTTTTGTTTTATAATGTGTTTTAGAGTAATATTTTGTGAAGCTTTGAAACTGGAGAAAAAAAATTGAAAGATAATTCAAAATACAAAAATCTTAAACATACACAGCACATTACATAATATTCAAAAAGATTGACTTTTGTTGTCTTTTCAGGGACTATTTTTCAGCTTTTAAATATTTTTACACAAATAAATAAGCATCTGTCTAATGCAGATGCAAAATTGATATGCAAACTTGCATTTAACTTTAAAATATATGTTAAAAATGTCTCTAAATGAGTGCTTTCTGTACGTGAAAGAGGCATTAGAAAATTTCAGCTTCTGAATCGCTGTAGACACCAGCCTCACTGCAGAGGCCTGACATCACTTCCTCAAAATAAATCATGACATCATGGCTGAGCTGACACAGCCCCTCTCGCTCGGCGGGATCGGCAGAATAAAAAAAAAAACATCCTCCCCACCCACTGCATGGTCATGTGACATCAGGGTGCACAGACCCTGTTGATTTTCATATGGGGGCGAGGGAAGTCCCGCCCCCTCCTCCTCCTCCTCCTCCTCCTCATCCTGTACTAAGGAGGAAGACCCTGCATCCCTCCTCTCTCCTGCTCTGAGTCGATGCTGATGGTAGCACGAAAAAATCCACCCTCCCTCACCGCCCCCCTCTCTCTCCTCCTCACTCACCAGAGACAGTACATAGCCTGCCTGCTGCTGCCATGGAAACAGGTGTGGTTGTTTATGATAGCGAAAGGCCAGTTTGCGGGCAAGATAGACAGACAGGGAGATGTACAGATGCAGGGAAAGAGACAGATTTACTGACCAGGTCCAAGTGCCAGTGATTTACATGTGGACGGAATAAAGTCACTCAGCTTCTAAGGTACGCCGTCTCGAGTCTATTGCAGAAATGTCAGCTCATTGATGTTCTACTCGTAACAGAGGCTGAGGTGAGATGCAGCAGCAGGGCGAAGTGCATGTACACGAGCGATGCTCATGCATTAACGTTAAGCTCTCAAATCCTTCATTCCTTATTACAATGATGTTTTCCTGCAGTGGGCTAGGACTGACCCCGCTAATGGCCACAAGTTCACGAGTTCAGAGCCACAGAGAGAAAAGAAGGAGGGTTTTAAAAGAGAGAGAGAGAGAGAGAGAGAGAGAGAGGAAGGAACAAGGTTGCTCTGTGCTCTGCTGGAGAGGGAGATGAACCATGGCTAATCTTAAAGACGTGGTATTATTTATTTAAAAAGCTATGAAGCTAAAGCTGCACTCCCAGTCCCAGTCCAGAGACTTGATTCTGCATTTTCTCTGCAAGCAACTACGGCTAAAGCTACTTTTCCTCCTTTTTTTTCCCCCTCCCTCCTCTGTACGTTTCTCCTCATTCCTGGCGGATCAATCTGTGCTGGATGTGCGCTCAATATTTCCCAATGGTGATTAATCCTTTGAGCCGCTGCAAGGAGCTGGGTAGAAAGCTTTTGATTTCACCGACAGATACTGCAGTTGCTCTCAGCCAGACCAAAGAGCTTCTTCCTCTCACTCTTTATCTCGCTCTATCTACACATTTCTCCTTTTCGTTCTCGCTGTCTGTCCTAATCATTTTCATCACCTCTACTTTGTTCCTTCCTGGACTCTTGTCTGTAGTTCAGGGTTTATTTTGCAGCATGCAACTCACGGAGACGCCAGTCTTGGTTTTGAGGTGTGTCTCCTCCACATGTTTGTGTGCAGGACACCAAAATTGCCTCTTTGGAGCGCAACATTCGAGATCTGGAGGATGAGATCCAGATGCTGAAGGCAAACAGTTTACTGAACACGGAGGACCGCGAGGAAGAGATCAAACAGATGGAGGTCTACAAGAACCACTCAAAGTTTATGAAGACGAAGGTAGAGTCGGCGCTGTGCATGTGTTTAGAACGGCAGTGAAAAGATGACATGTTGTTATAATGAATGATGTAGACAGGATCTGTTACTTTAATAAGCTGCCTTTTTTCTTTTTTACATTCATGCCAAAGTAGTTTTTAAATCATTTTTCCATATGTGTGAATAAAATGATCTATTCCTTATTTGAATAATGAAACTAATCCTTGAAGAAATGCCTGCTGCCAAAGTTTTAACCAAAAATCTTGTATGATCTGTCAGCCCTTGGAGGGTCTGTCAGGGATCATTCCCAGCTATTAACTCACTTTTTATAAAACTGACTGACTATTTTCTGAGCTTACTAAAATGAATCAACTGTGGTGGCCATCTTGAACTGGATTGTCTCCAAAAGTTAATTAGTTATAGATGTTTATTCCATATTTAACTTTTGTAATTGTTGTTATAATTTGTTCATTGATTCGTGTGATATTTTACACCCCCTCATACATACAGATATTTACAGTATTCCATGGCAATAGTATGAAAACACTCAGTGAGTCAACAGTCTGAGATTTATAGTTAAATTCTCAGATCTCCTGTGTGAGTAGTCAATATTAACACTGATATCAAGTTTTTTCCCTTGAGACACTTCAGCGGTTTTGAGTCTGTGTTTACAATCAGCTGTTTGTGATACACGACCAGGAACAGAACAACCTCCGCTTTATTCCTATATTTTTAGGAACCTTTTCATCAATCATGAATAGAGACAATGTATAATATATGATGAATCGAGGGGAGTCAGTCCCAAATGCATTTTTAATGAGAGAAAAGAGTGTCGATGAGGGGAATCGTGCTAAAGCTGCTGCGATAAGCACGCTGCTCAGCCAGATGTTCTCTTACACACACACACAAACACACACGCACACATTATGATGGTGAAAACACCACATCGCAGATGAAACAGGTCAGCTCAGAGGTGTGTTTTGTGCGTCGTGCAGATTGACCAACTGAAGCAGGAGCTGTCAAAGAAAGAGTCGGAGCTGCTGGCTCTGCAAACAAAGCTAGAGACCCTCAACAACCAGAACTCAGACTGCAAACAGCATATCGAGGTGCTCAAAGAGTCACTCACTGCCAAGGAGCAACGTGCTGCCATCCTGCAAACCGAGGTAACATAAGAAACACAGACTTACAAACAATCTCTGTTTTATCGTGAAACTGAGCAAACAATCTGATGCTGAAGATCAAATCACACCAGCATGTTGAAGAATTTTAAGTGAATGGTAAGTCAGGATGCTGCCCACTAAATGTTACAATACTTTGAAACAAAAGACCAATAAATGTAAAAAGTTTCTGCTTCAGTTGCTTGAGGAATAAGGTTCAAATCTTTTCAAGTGTTCTTTAGGAAAGTTTTGAGATATAAATATCTTACCTGGTGTACTTGGCTCTTTGATTGACCTCATATTGGAGAAAGAGGAAAGCTAAAGTTTGAGTTGGGCCAAGATTAAAGGAGCTTTACATCTTATTACAACTTCAGTTAAAAAAGAATGTTATGAAAATTCATGTTAGCGCTGTTTTATAAATTCCTACAGCACTGTTTCACATTTCATGGTGATTCCTGCAGAAATATGGTGAAATGTCTGCTGGAAGTATCCCAAGCTGGACAAAAGGTGCTACAGCTAGCTGCTTGTCCTTGCAAATGACCAAAAACTACGTAAACAGCTATGTAATGAGAAACTGAACGCAATGTAAAGGTTTAGAAATCTGTGTTTGTATTAATAGCAAACACATTTTTGATAATGCTTCTCAAAATAGCTTGTCAGTCTGACAAAAGTAATGTTTTATCAAACTGATGTTCAAAGAGCTATCTACAACAGGTAAGATATTAAGATATATTTATTTTGTTCTCAACTTTTTTTAAATAACCACACTCCGAAACATCTAAACTATGCTTTGAAGATAAGGCAGCACGATGCAAACTTGTTTCACTAAAATATGGAGCCTACTTTTGTCCGTGGCTGCGTTGTGCTTCAGGTGGATGCCTTACGTCTGCGTCTGGAAGAGAAAGAGTCATTCCTGAACAAGAAAACCAAACAGCTGCAGGACCTGACAGAGGAGAAGGGAACGCTCGCCGGAGAAATCAGAGACATGAAGGACATGCTGGAGGTCAAAGAAAGGAAGATTAATGTCCTGCAGAAAAAGGTAGGAGCAGAGTTTTTAAGAATGAAAACATTATGAATCTCCAAACAGTGGATATTGTAACATTATCTACTGACAACAGTGGAGTGAAGCTTACAGGTGTAACTTTAGCCTATGATGAGTTTAGCTCAGTTTAAAGAAATGTAATGATTATATATAAATTTAAAGCACACATTTGGTTGAAACAACATATCTATGTCACCTTGTTTCAGGTGAAGGCTTGTCTTAAACCACATCCTGTGTGCTTTAGAACATAAACGTTTCAGAGTCAACAAATCTGGTTGGTAAATTGCTCTGCTTGCAGTCGAAAGTTTGACGCAACAAACTCTGACAACAGAGTCCCTGAGCTGTTAGAGGTAAAATCTTATGATAAGAAAGAAATAGAAAATATTTGACTAAAATGTGCACCAGTTTCTCTCCTCGGTTGACAAACTGACAGTGTTGTTAAGACAGACTGATGTAACACAGTGGTAACTTCAATAAAATAATAATAAAAAAAACTCCCTCTGCTTTCTGAAAGATGGTACTGGGATCAAAATCACACAAACTTATTTATTTTTTGCCCTGTTTTTCTTACAATCCTAACCATTCGGAGGCATAAAAGACAGTACATTAACTTTTTCAACTATAGTTTGGTAATTGTGATTTGTTTTGAAGTAGACTATAGATACATGGCTCCTTCCAGTGTTTTGTTTCCTATTTTATATTTGAATAATGTTCTTTATCAACTGAAAAGATTTTATTGCAAAAACAGTAATTTTCCAAGATTGTAAACTCAGCTCAGGTTCTGACGTTACTCTTTTGCTGAATTATTTTCTTTCCACATCAGATTGAGAACCTGCAGGAGCAGCTGAGAGACAAAGACAAGCAACTGGGGAACCTGAAGGACAGAATAAAGTCTTTGCAGACCGACTCCAGTAACACAGATACTGCCCTGGCCACCCTGGAGGAGGCGCTGTCAGAAAAGGTGCGCTTCAGTCCAGCAGCACCAGGAGAAGGAAAACATGTAACATTTTACCCTTCTGACAAACCTGATTAATCCAATGCTAACCTAGGTTAGCATCACACATTTTGTAGGGTGAAGTGGGTTCAAATGTGCTTCCTATAGTCAAATCATGTAATGAAAAATGATTAAGCATAAATTCTAAAAAAAAAAAAATCAAATCAATAATACTGTTTTAAAAGGGTAAGTCTTATATAGTTACTGTATATTAAAAATATGATGACATGTATTCCAGCTTTAGACTGGTTTTAAAGGATGAGGAGTTCTGCCCATTTTAATTTTACATTTTAACTAAACCTAACTTTTTGTGTGAATGTTTTTTATCTTTTACATTTTATTACTCTATGAATCCTATAAAGAAATTTGAACATGTTTGTGTGTCAGGAGAGAATAATAGAGCGATTAAAAGAACAAAGGGAGAGGGAGGACAGAGAACGCCTGGAAGAGGTGGACCTGTATAAGAAGGAGAACAAGGAGCTAAAGGAGAAGGTCAACAGCCTGCAGATAGAATTAACAGAGAAAGAGGTCAGTGTGTCTGCATGACTGTAGCTTTGTGTTTTTCTCTCTCTCTCTCTCTCTCTCTCTCTCTCTCTCTCTCTCTCTCTCTCTCTCTCTCTCTGTCAACCTTCGTTTTGTCCTCTGGCCCTGTGTTCCACCTGCTGACAGACTGCTGAGTTTCTAACCGTCTGTGTTTACCTGCAGTCCAGCCTCATCGATCTCAAAGAGCATGCATCGTCGCTGGCGTCCTCCGGCCTGAAGAAAGACTCCAAGCTCAAATCACTGGAGATCGCCATCGAGCAGAAAAAAGAGGAGTGTAGTAAGTTGGAGACGCAGTTGCAAAAGGTAAGTTTGGGTTTTTCAGTGGAAGATCAAAGTTGATTTTTATTGTATACAGACTTTTAACCTGTTTTAAACAAAAAGAATGTTGCATATTTTTAATTTTATTTGCAGTGAGTTGAAATATTTACATTTTGTTTTGGGATAAATAGCTTGGTAAAAATAAGCTTTGCTTCGTACAGAGGGTCTGGAACCTCGACCATTGAGAAGCAATTTCTTGCTGGAGGCGTGGAATGTGTTGAAGTTTAAAATGACTGGATCTGATTTACCCATTTGCTAACGTTTGGTCGTGATATATGCAGTGCGTCAGCTCTACCGTGAAGGAAGCTAAGAAGCTAACCAGAAATTGTGTGCGCTGTAAACAAGCTGATGGAGATGGCTGTAAATGAGTGCTGCAGGCTTTGCGAGACAAATTTAATTTGGAAGTCTAGTCAACATGATCTGGCTTCATTCACTTCCTCTGGTAAACTACAGGCAGAGTAAAACAGCTCAGAAAATCAACGTCATCGTTCAAAACTCCTCCTTCTGTTTGCTGATTGGCCCGGTTAAAATTATACTGGGAAACTAGAATTGAGCAGAGCTGCGTAGAAAGGCAAGGGCCAGGCTACTAATTACCAAATGAAAGGACAAATCAGATTACAACTGGAGTCCCTCAACTTTCAGACACACAGTGTGATTTGAACCTTAAAATTTGACAGAAAGATTTTTGCTTTTTTTATTGTTAAGAGGAAAAAAAAAACAGGTGAAGGCAATCTTTTTCATACATCCCAGGAAGCTGAGTTATGTAGTGTTGGGAGAATATGACATACTATGGCTTCATCAGCTATTCTGTTAAATTCCATCACATGTTGTGTGGTCACCTTTGCCTTGTTGTATATAAAATGATCTCCTCTCTTAAGAGTTTTCTCTGAAGTGTGTTGACAGAGCTAGCTTTAACAGTTAGTTTGGTGAACGTGGTGTATGCAGCTATGTGTTTGGATTTTGTCATCATGAGAAGTACACAGATTTAAAATGTTGCTCCTGAATTGCTTTCATGTTGTACTTTAAAACACTTTCATACCGCAGACATGTTACAGTGTTTTAGGGCGTGTATGAAGGCACGGCTGACGTCTAGCCATAGACAAGTGGGTCATCAGATGAGTGTCATCAGATAGATTGGGACCTTGATCCGATGCTTGAGATCACCTCGAGACATTTTAGCTGCCATCCTTTGTTTCAGTGCAGCACAGAACAGGGACCCTGTTAAAATACCCAAATCCATCTTCATCTTCATAATCCACAGATGATATCTGTTTCTCTGCAGTGTTGCTGTTGTTAACCTCTAACACCACGTTCTGGACTGAAACTGTGTTGTCTGTCCATCAAACATGTACTCTAACATGTCTGATCCTACTGTTATCTCCTGTGGCTCAAAATAAGCCCTAACATTTAATCTTCCTGGACCCCCCCCCCCCCCCCCTTTCAATGTCCCTCCCTCGCCCTCCCGCCCCTCCGTTCACAATGTAGCAAGCTGAGCAGCTATTCAGTCACATGAACAATCCTGTAAGTCTGTCTCTTGAGGCCTGTGCGGCACATGTTGAAAGCATGAAGACACCGAGAACTTCTTTGAAATCTGCTAGATCATGGCAAATCCCAGCACAGGCACTGCTTCCTCCCATTTACATGCATGTTGCCCCATTGCACATTATGAGCTTTACAGTGCACCGAGAGTCCTGTGTGTACTCTTTCTGTGACTGTTGGTGTGTGTAATGTGTGGTGAAGCTAGTAAGGTTTTTTATTTTTCTATCAGTTGAAATTTGCCGTAACGCTACAGAAATCCATACTTTCTCTCTGCTGGATTGTTGAGTGGAGGTGTTTATTTCAGTTGTACAATTTAACACGACATTCACAGTCCTGTAGAACACTGTTAACAAGAGCTGACACTCGTATCATGTTAAGACACGTCATTATGCAGCAGAAGCCACGACTGTCACATTTAGCTGTAAGTGGTTGTTGAAGGACCCAAACGCAGGCAAGCAGGAAGGATCAAAAACTCAGACTTTAATTATCAAATCAGGTATCTACAACAGCATACCGTAACAAGAATAAGATTAGCAGGGAGGATCTGAAAAAGAGGTGAGGAAAACCAGAGTGTGCATGAGGGGAAAGATGGTTACTGAATAACAGCTGGTGTGCTGATTACTAACAAAACACAGGAAGCTTAATGAGAATAAGAACTATGAGGACCATCTAGCAGCAAATATAGTAAAACAAGCTAAAACCAAGAAGTTCAATACATGAAATGGGATTCTACAGAAAAGTTGTGAACACTTAACATTTTACTGCTGATACCACTTTGAAAAAACTGTTTTAAGAGTTTAATCCTGACTGAAATGATGAGATGTGTCCACACTGCAATAATTGTCCATCTAACCAAATCTTACAATCTTATATCAAGCCAAAAAGCTTTTTTGATCTTGTTTTGAAACTGATACATTAAGCAAGAGCAGAATGTGTTTGATTATTAATCTTGTTAGCCTGTAAATGTTTCTTTTTTCAAGACTTCTTACCAAGTTCAATTGTCTTATTGCATTGGCAGATTATTTATTGTTATTTGAGAAGATTCAGACTATAATCTAGTATTTTTAACTTATTTTTAGATGACTGTTTGCAGTAGTTGCTGCCATCTTAAAACAATAAAAAATGGTGTTCTTCATGTAAATACTATTATATAAACCATAACCATCACTGTCAATGTATTACACAGTTATTTTGGCAGAAAAATTATGATTTTCTTAATTTTTTTAATTCAGTTTATAAGATTTTAACAAAAACAACCTCTTCTCAGAAACTCAAAAGATGCTAAAGATACTACAGTATATGGAGTTAAATGAAGAGTACTTAACCCATTGTCAAGTATTTTTATTTTTTTAGTTTGAACAAAGTATAATTCTATTAATGAAACAGACTAAAGAACAATCAAAACAACAAAATAAAGTATAAACACAGTATTTTAAACTGCCTTGTACCGTAGTGCTCTTATGCAAAGGTTATTCCCACAGGTTTTTTTTGGAATCCAGTTTTTTAGGTATTCCTGCACTTGCTTAGAATCTAAAACCTGAACCACATTAAGTTGCTCTTGCTGCTCCTCCATTCATTTGACTGATAAATGCAAAATACTGTTCAGCTTTGGTGGGTTTGCATGATTTGTTCGACCTTGTTGCATGTTGCCAGTGTTGATTCTCGTTGATCTCAGTGTTGTGCAGGTACCAGCTGTAGGTGGAGTTCACTGCAGTGTTTTTTTTTGTTTTGTTTTTTTGGTGGATGGCTCTCTGTAACGTTGCGACATATGTGGATGTGTTTTGTCTCAGGGGTGTTGTGTGACGATGTGATCAACTTAATTTGTCAGTGATGATGATATTTGTTCGTATTGATCAAAAAGGAAAGCTCTGCTTTGGATAGTCAGGGAATGATCCATAATTTATTTTTCTACTTTCTTGCTCTTGTTTCTTTAGTGCTGTAGAAAACACACACACACACACACACACAATCCTGCAGACTCACCAATTGTGCAAAATGACGGGGAGTCTCAAAGGGCCGTTTAAACTGAGCTAAATAATAGCCTAGTTAAAGCTAATGAGCCAGCAGCAGTAATGATGCCCTGGTCAACAAAATTTACTCTACACAAAGATGAGGAGCGAGAAAACAGGATGTAAATCTGATAGACTGCACTGTGTCTGTCCCTCTTAGAAGCACATGAGAAACTCCTGGAGCTCCTATTCATGGCACTTAGATGTCAAGTGAGTGTGTCACCGGGGCATGCACATGTGTGTGTGTCTGCTCTTTGTGTGTGATTCGCAGAAAGCTCATGAGGTGGAGCAGCAGTCGGGCTCCAGAGCAAACCCAGAGTACGTGGACCGAGTCAAGCTGCTGGAGAAGGAAGTGAGCTACTACAAGGACGAAGCAAACAAAGCTCAGACGGAGGTGGAGAGACTCCTGGACATCCTGCGCGAAGTGGAGACGGAGAAGAACGACAAGGATAAGAAGATCGCTGAGCTGGAAAGGTAACCAGTACAGTGTTCATTCTGTATGTGAGGTTTCTGAAGTCCAGCCTCTCTGCTCTGGATAAATTATCCCACAAACAACATATGTACCAAAATAAAAGTAGGAAGTGGATGTGCTTTATTTCCCTACAATATCTCAACATGTAGAAGAAAATCTCCTTTTCATCAGTTTTCTTGAAGCAATTTCTATAAAATAGTTCCTTTATTTTCCTGTTGTTTTGCATGCTTTTCTGCAGATTGATTTATTTTCTGCTGGAGTTTTGACATTTTGGTTAGTTTTGTTTTTTTGTGTCACTGTTAATCCTGAGGTGCCATTCGTCTTTATTTATTTTTTTGAATGAAATTTAAGTTCATTGTTTTTTTGATGTGTTTTTGACCTCTTGCTCATGTTACACACTCAGCTATTAAAACCACCGAAAAGATGATAAAAAGCAGATTTTGGGGTCTTGTGAGTTTTGGTCTCCGAGGATAAGGTTTGCATTAACTTTAGTTTTGAGTCTGAAAGTCAGAAGAATTTCATAGATTATTTCTTGTGTTGAAGTTGTTTTGTTGTTGTTTTATGATTGTAATGATAAGATCACTGTTGTCAGGAAAGGATACTTCTATGATGTGAAAGTTGGGTTTCCCACATGTTTTTCCTGTATTATCTGTACTATTTGATTACTGCAGTTACATTTTTTGTTGGTATGTGTCATTTAAAAGTTTGATATTGTGATAGTGTCATTGTGCTGTCCTACACAGGGTATCAGATGTCTTTTTTAGTTTTGATAAGAGCATTGGTCCAGATATTGTTCTGCACTTTGACTTTGACTGATACATTTTTGTAATTTACCTGAAACAATGATTAATCTGACATGAAAGTGGTTTGAACTACTGTAGAAGCACAGATGCAAGTTATTTACGTTTCTCTCCTGCCACTGACCCACTAAAAATAGCATGAAATACATATAACATATTAACTTTTAAATTATTAATAGGGTCGACTTTGTTGAGTTCTTTGCTAAAATATTAGCAGTGTGTTAATTGAGTGTTTTTGTCCTTTTGTGCCATCTTTACCCACTTTTTTCATTCTGTTTCCTTTTCTGTCCTGTTTCCTTCTTACCTCCTGCCATCGATTGATTTTGACCTCATTTAACTTCCTTTGTTTCTTTTTCAAACTTAATCCTGATTTTTCAACCTGTTCCTTATCTCCCTTTGCAAATCTGTTAAACCCTCTTCTCCCAAAAATATTAATAATAAAAAAACACACAAACAAACAAACAAAAAAAATCCCAGCCCTCCCTCCACCACCCATCGCCCTACCCCTCGTCCCGGTGGCAGAGCTCCCTCTGACCCGCTCCCTTCTGTGTCCGCCGCCCCCCAGCAGATAGGGGGCATGGTGTGGGACTTCCTGGGAAAGTGAGTGCTCTGCCCTGGCACTTCAGCTCGGCTGTGTGCTTCAAGATGTTGACTGCGCCTGCTGCAACTGATCTGGTTTCACCTGCCTGCCTGCTCTTTTTAGGACTCTTTGTATTAAAGTGACAGACCCTGTTTGCTGTCTTTGTCACCTTTACATACTCCTGGACATGATACAAAGATCCCTGCATTCAAGTTTGTTTTTTTTCTTCTTTTGCACACATTTGTTAACAACTGTCTGCTTCTGCTTTATAAAAACATTTTACCAGCTTGCACGTTTATTATAATAAAAGTAGGCAGAGGGGATTTTATCCTGCATGAAGCTTTGAGAAACAGGTCATCAAATATTTTGCTTCATAACATTCTCTAAATTAGAAAATGATATGAAATACACATTTCCATACATTTAAAGTTACAATTTATTATAAATCCTTTGTGTTAATGGCTTCTATTTTGGATTTTAGGTGCAGCGCATCAACTCATCCCATTTAAGCAGGCATATATTTGTGGTGGTTTCTGAGCAGCAGATGGTGCTCTCTGTTTTTAGCTGTTTGTGTAGTGATGCATGATAAAGTCAAATCAATCACACCAAGGGGTTCAGCAAGAAATTTTAGCACTTGTGCTGTCAGCTGTAACTCATATCCTTAAAAAAATGCACCTGTATAAATTGTATATGATCAATGCCAGCAGTATTTATTCTGTTGCTGCTGTATTATTATTAGGTGATTTTGTGTGGAGCTTGGTGTGATTGTTCCAACTAGCCATGAGCCAGTTTAAAACAACCCTGCGCAAAAATATAAGGGATTTTTAAAACTTTATTATGAGATAAAAACAAGTTCAGTTTAATTGTATCCAGCTTTGTACAAATAGGCGGTGCTTTGTATTAAAACGGGTGATGTTTAGGCAGCTCCACATGGCTGCTACATGAGATTCAAGGATTTCTCACACATGCATGAATGAGTCAAAGCAACACTCTGGGCATGTTTTTGATGAGGGAATGACATAACATGATAAAAAGCTGCAACTAATAGTTCTCCTTCTATAATCATAGTTCTAATGTAAATATTATTGCATATAAAAACTCTCCTCTGATTGACAAGCCATGACGGTTTGTTTTTTCCAAATTGCCAACTTTTACTGTTAATTTATTATATTTTGAACACGGGGAAAAGGTGGAAACAAATTTTCCTCCTCGTGGTATCAAACACAGCTGACTTACATCTGGCACCAAGAGGTGAGGGATGGGGAACTTCTACCTTTATATAACCAAAACATAAAAAGACACTCTCTCTGGCATATCACTATAAAATTTAATTAACCATAAGAATGATTTGACTAAAAACTTTAGTTGTTTTGACATTGTGATGTTTTACCACAGTAATACGTTTTGCAACAACTGGTACATGTCTAGTTTTGACTTTTTAATTTGATTTGAGGTTACAGTTTGTAGTTACTTTTTGTTCATCACATATTAGGTTCTATTTATTGTTGTGTTTGCTATTTGTTGCTGTAATTATTCTCTTCCTCTTCTTATTTCACCCATCTGCCCACCTCATCCCAGACAGACAGCTGCAGTTCACATCCTTGGACATAAATCTTCCCCATTTAACGTTTTCATCCCATTAACCTCACCAGCCAGCTTGTTTTGTATCAAATTGTCTCTCCTAGTTTTTACCTCCCTCCTTATCCTCCCAGCTTGTCCAACCTGCCCTGCCTAGCTTACTCCACCAGATATTAAAGGAAGTGATTGAAATAACTTGCATGATCAGTGTGAGGCAGTGTAGTGGGAGGCTCTTGACTGAATCCCTGTTTCTGTCTTTTAGATTAGTTGGGCCTCCTTTGTTGATCAACCCCTGCATTAATAACTAATTAAATTCCTCGTCGCCCACTTGATCAAACTGCTGATTGCTTCCCCTCCTCTTTGCTCAGCACTTTTTTGCTGCCCTCATGTTTTTGCCCTGCTGAACTCTGCCTGTCTGACTGCATGTCTGCCACGTCCAGGCTTGGCAGCAGATGCACAATTTTCCCGCGTTTTTCAAAAAAAAAAGAATAAAAACGTGCATCTTGCATTAGCTGCATCAGCCTTCAGAGCAGCAACTGTCACAGGCGTGTCTGTAATCTCTCATGTTGTTTGATAATTATAGCACAGCGTGTTCTTCTTTGGGTATCATTGTTTTCTTGTATTTTTTTCTTCTTTTGTGCGTTCTGGGTCTAATACCTTTTTTTAAAACTTTTTTTCTGTGTGTTTTTGTTTTATTGCTTCCAATGTTTTCCTCATGTGTCCCATCATCTTTTTGTCTTCTATCTTTTTTTCTCCACCCATCTGCAGTTTAGCTCCCAGGTAAGTAACTTCCCAGCTCCCCTTGTAACCATCTCAGGTCTCACACTGAAACCTGAAAGCAGCGTCAACAATGACATGAGACTCAATTCTTAAATGATGCTCATGCACTGTTGCTGCACTGCTGACATCATGGCTGGCACTATTTTCTGACAATGTCGTTCAAAATGCTTTTGGCATGATGTGTTTTAAATTGTGTGCTATTACAGGCAAGGAGGTAAAGATCTGACTAAGAAGGGTCCAAACATCAAACTGGGACCACAAGGGGACAAGAAGGGTTTAGGACAGGACCTCCGTAAGGAGAGCTCTTTAGATGGTGGCCACCACTTAAAGGTGAAGCTTTAACTTACTGATGATACATAAGCAAAGTAATGTTTTTACAATGAGTGTTTTCATTTGCTCCTGCTTGCTGTTGATCAGCTGGAGGAGCTGATGAACACGCTGGAAAGGACGAGACAGGAGCTGGACGCCACCAAGCAGCGTCTCTCCTCCACACAGCAGTCGTTACAGGAGAGGGACAGCCATCTGACCAACATGAGACAAGAGCGCAGGAAACAGCTGGAGGAGATCCTGGAAATGAAGTTAGTATTCTCGCTGGTCTGGAAGAGAGGGCCACTATGTTTTCACTTCATTTAATGCAATATAATTCATTTTTCTTAATTTATAACATTAAGGCAAACAGTTCACAATTCATTTTGAGGTACTTTGTTTTAGCTTCTGTTAGGTTTAAAACAATGATTTGTGGAGCATTTATGAGTAGTTAGTGCCTTACCTGCAGGAGACAGTGATCCACATAATGTCATTTTAAAGAATCGAGGAGTCAAGTCAAGCTTAAAGTTGTTGGAGTCAAACAATTATTTAAATTGAAGTAAACTTTTTCATGCGGTGAAGACCTGAGTATGTGTGGATAAAAAAAGCTGCCTCGTTTTGTGTGTTTGCAAAAATTGTGTGTATCAAGAAAAAGTGTTTACATGTTTGTGTTGGACCATAAAAGATGTGGCCTGGACTGAGGCTGAATCATGGACTCTCCATGAACTTGGTTCCAACCCTACAATATTTAACAGAGACAGAAAGAGACAGAAAAAAGAGAGGTCCTAAATATATATATAAAGACCAAACCTGGTGATTTGTGCTTTGCATGTTTTTGTGCACAAAAGCTGCTCAATGTTCAAGCTTAGTCTCAAAGTCTAGACTGAATCTAAGTTTTTTAAGGACCTTCATCAGGCTCTTTGTAGGAGAAACTCCCTTTGTTGGGACAGTTTGCATTTGAGTTTTCAAAAAAAGGGGAAAACCACAAAATCCTAACATGTCCTCATTCAAACTGTATTTTGGACGGTTTTGGACATTGATAAATTATTATTTTTTAGACAACAAGCTCTGCTGGCAGCCATCAGTGAGAAGGATGCTAACATTGCGCTGCTGGAACTGTCCGCCTCCAACAAAAAGAAGACCCAGGAGGAGGTGCTGGCTCTGAAGAGGGAGCGGGACAAACTGATGCACCAGCTCAAACAACACGTTAGTACTACTGCTTTGCCTTCAGGACTAAGAAAAAATAAGAATAAAGCTGCAACAGTCTGTCAGATATTTCATCACATAGGTTGCTGCATGACTACTTTTGCAGATTTGGTACTTTCCCTGATATTACAGCTTGTACATTAAATCAACTTCAAACTGAAAACATCCCACCACTTGACAGATGCAAATTTTACAACTCTGTGTTATTTTTTTAAGTGGTAATTGTGTGGCTTTTTATATTCTCATTATTTCAAAGCTGTGGTAACATTGGTGTGAATCCACTCAGTATAATTACTCAAACCCCATTATGAGTTGGTTTGTGGAGCATGTGGTCGTATTTTTCAGTAGAGTAAAAATAAAGCTTTTCTGGGCATTCACATAGGAAATTCTGCAATGATTTTTAGCTTCTGGTCTGCTTCTGCTAAGACAAAATAAATTGATACAAGCCAATAAACAAAAACTAAAAACTCCTCTAAAAGCAAAACCAAAGATTTTACTTGGTGCTCTCTGTCCTGGAAGCTGACTTTAACTATTTTAACAATGCAGATAAATGTATGGTAGGCACTAGGCAGTAAAATTTTTCTTTTTTATGTTGAGTGAAGCAGTTTTCTTTTGTTTTTCTGATTGTTTTTACATTTCTGCACAGAGACTGAGTCAGATTGAAAACTGCAATAAGCTGTTTAAATCAGCAGAGTGGTAATAATTCTTGAGGTCTGCTCCATCTCAAAGCAGATACTTTATGTTCTTTTATTTAAAAAATCAGTTATAGACTTACTGCAGCCAAGGCTTAAATCTTATAGTTTTATTTATTTATTGCAATTTCACCCTTGCAGTCCAGCCTAATGGTACTTCTCCATGATCAATTTCAGTCTGGGAGCTCAGACAAACAACAATTTGGCTTTTTTGTGTATCAAACTTGCTCCAACACTGCTGCAAATCAATTACCTGCAGAACACAAAGAACTGCTTTTTTGTTACTGTTGCATTAATTTTGAGATACAAAACAAATTTAAAGAATAAAGTAACTGAATTAAGTATACAGTATCTACAAGAAAACATCTACTAATAATAATAGCCGTCTCTATGGGTTGGATGTTTAGCATAAGAAAAAAAAAAGATTTACTTGCTAAACAAAATCATACAGTTTTTTTCTAAATTGCCAAATAAATAATGGTTGGCATGGTAGTTTGGTAGAGGTCTTGCCTCAGCAAGAACGTTGCTATATTGAATCCCAGCCCTGGGAACTTTCTCGGTAGAGTTAGCATGTTCTCTCTGTGCATGCACAGGTTTTCTCTGGAATACTGACCCTACCTTACTCTACCCAACTTTACTCTACCCTACCTTACTCTACCCTACCTTACTCTACCCTACTTTACTCTACCCTACCTTACTCTACCCTACTTTACTCTACCCTACTTTACTCTACCCTACCTTACTCTACCCTACCTTACTCTACCCTACTTTACTCTACCCTACCTT
>JARVGW010000682.1:16990026-17005315 GCA_031762495.1 Anablepsoides rubrolineatus
TTACTCTACCCTACTTTACTCTACCCTACCTTACTCTACCCTACTTTACTCTACCCTACCTTACTCTACCCTACTTTACTCTACCCTACCTTACTCTACCCTACCTTACTCTACCCTACCTTACTCTACCCTACTTTACTCTACCCTACCTTACTCTACCATACTTTACCCTACCCTTCCATACCTTACCCTACCCTATTTTACTTTACCCTACCCTGCCCAGCCCAGCCCTGAGATGATTCTGAAGCTAAACTGTAAGCCTCACTGTTTGTTAGATGGTTGTTAAATTAAATTACAACAAATTTGTTGTCTTTGTAATGTTTTATTTATTTGTGAAAAAAACATTTATAAATGTCCATAAGCACTAACCAGTTTGTTCTTGCCACAGACTCAAAGCAGAATGAAGCTGATATCTGACAACTACGAGGATGAGTCGTACCATCCCCACGCTCCTCACCACCAGCCGCAGGTCCCGCACGCTCAGCCTCAGCCCCAGCCCCAGTACTCCCACCCAGCCCATGCCCAACAGTCTCTGTACCCACACGCCCCACACCCACAGCACTTGCAACACCCACAGGCCCAACCTCAGCACCCACATCCACAGCAGCCACAACCACAGTACCCTCAGCACCCTCAGTCTCTGCCCCAGCACCAACAACATCCCCGCGCCCCACAGCCTCAGCACCCCCACCAACAGCACCCCCAACACGTTCCACCTCATGGACATGCCCCAGCCCAGCATCCACACCCTCAGCACCCACACGGCCCTCCCCAATCAGGACCACACCCCCAGCATCCTCATCCTCAGCATCCTCAACACCCACAACACCCTCAACACCCTCAACACCCTCAGCACCCTCAACACCCTCAGCACCCTCAGCACCCGCAACACCCGCACGTCGCCCAGCACCCACGGCATCCCTCGCCCCACCATCGAGGAGGACCGGTCCGAGGACCCCCACATGCTGGCCACCGCCCGTCCCCAGACCAGGTCAGTATTCATTAAAGTTAACAAACATCACAGAAAACTTGTTTTAAAAATCTGTAGTGCTAATAACACGAAAACAAATTACCTTATGTGAACACAACAAACCGCTTGTATGTATGAACCCCTTTAACCGTTTAGGTTTATATGGTGGCTCTAAAATTAAATAGGTAGTACTATTAAAAACAGTCCGGTCAAAGCAGTTACAACAATAACAAGTTAATTACACACCAACAAATGAATGTAATGTTGTAATGTTCAGTATATCAGTCAGTTAAAAGTCTCTTCTTTACACCCAGGATGACGAGGAGGGCATTTGGGCATAGCTGTGACTACCAAAGTTGTTTTGAGGGGTAAGAAAAGCTTGTTTATTAGTTTAAACACCATTCACCTACAACCTGACATTCTTTTTTTTTCTTGTATTCAGATGATTCAGTCACTACTGGAGGAGCACAGCCAACCCATGATGTTAAAACACCACCCAGTTACACTTTTATTACTTTCAGTGAATCAGTACTTGGAAACAGTGGGACCTTTGTTTTTGTTTTATTTTTTTGAGGAGAAGGAGGAGGTACTCAGGTGTACAGATTCTGCATTGGGACTGGCAGCTGAGAGGGTAATAAAAAAAACACAAAAGACGCACTTCTGGGATTACTTTCCTTCCAAGCTACGCCTAACTCTGTTTTTATTTTCTGAAGGTGCCACGGGACACTTGACTGAACAAGAAAAACATCCTACTCTTTCATTCACGAACTAGAGAGAAAGACAGATGTCAAAATGTTGCTTTGACAGACGTGCTCACCATGGAAACCGAGGTCTCAGAGAAGTCACCTGCTGAAGGAGACTTCTTCATCCTCCCAGCTGAGATCTCATGACAGTCTCTGCCAGCCCAGAATCCTTTCCATCGTCCTTCTTCCTCCGACTGTTTTACCTGCCTGACTCACTCCTCGAGCTCCGATTGGCTCCTCAGCCTGACGCTGTCCTGTTTCCTCCATTCACGCTGCCTTCCTGACCCCTGTGGTGACATCTGACCCCTTCCTGTAGCTCTCATAACTCTCAGTGTGCTATTTAAGTGATCAGTGGGCTGTATTCATCATTTGTGGGACACAGGGATTGATTATTACACATTCACACATCCTCCATGACCCTCCATCCTTAAACGATCTCTTCATGTTTCCCACGCCTCATTTCAGCCATTTTAGGTTTTCTGTTGCCATTTTTTGTTGGCACGAGGAAGTACTTTTGGCTAACCAATGGGAGCATCCTTGGCAGCACGATCCCTACAGATTTTGAGTCTAAACCTCAAAGCTGTAGCTCTTATCAGCATCTTTTTATTCACGTTACCTCATGTCAATCAGAAATAGTCACACAAAAATCAATCTATGCAGATGTCAACATAGAGGGGCTGTTTTGTTTAATTATCCATGTGTATTTGGATTAATGTATTTATTAATCATCCAATCAGCGCGACCAAGAACACGGTCATCAGATTCTTATGATTTTATGAGACTATGCACCTCCTCTGTGTTGCAGGAATCTTTCCTAATGGTGCTTCTGCTGGTGCTCAAACTAAATGGTATCAGAAGACCTAACCAGAGCATCTTTCAGTCCTTTTTACAGTTGAGGGACTAGATCCCACGTCGGGCTTCATAAACAACTGTAAAAGACTGCTTTGTACATACAGTTCCACAGTGGGGAGGCTTTGTGAACAATGTTAACACGAATCACACATATTTCCCTTGAGAAATATTACAATAGGTATCGTTATAGACTATGACGTGGTGAAAGAGTCCAGTAGATGTTTCTGAAATCTGAACTACAGTTAAGGGCCTGCTCTCCTCGCCCTTCTTCTCTTCCAGCAGTAGTCTGTGTGACCTCCCCCCACACATAGTGACATGTTCTCTCCTTCTCAACAAGGTGGCCTGTGCCTCGTAAAATATGTATACATAAAATAGATATGCATATATTATACATATAGAGAGAAATCTATAGTGTGTCTATACGTGGTCAAAAAAAAAGTTTCAAACTGACAAGATATGATTTTTTTCCCCCCTCCTTTATAGTTATTTTTCTAACTGGCTGTAGGTCAGATATGTTTTATTTAGAGAGTTTCATCTATGCTGTGAGAAAACCCTTCAGCACCAAGTTAACATTCCTTGTCTGAAAATGCAGGACAGCCCAAATAAAAACAGCTTTAGAGCAGCAGTTAAAAAAGGTACATTTAGAAATGTATCCAGAAAAATGAATAGACTAGAAAAGATATGATTACATTCCTTCTTAATAAAGGTAGAGTTCAGCTCTTTTAAAGTGGGGTTCTGTGGAAAAGTTGTTAATTTGTTAATCTACTGCTAATAGCAAGTTGGAGAAAAGCTGAAACCAGGGCTGCCCTGTGGCATAGGCAGTATAGGCAAATGTTAAGAAAAAAAAAGTATGACTTTTATCAAAGTATAGTTGATTTAGTTTGTAGAATAGTCACTGGTTACTCAGGTTAATGAAGGTAACTTGCCCAGCTTTACATGAGGTGTTTTGTGGTACAGAGGATATTTCATGATAAACGTATCATGGTGCAGTCAAGACTACTTGCTGGTGTTCAGTGCAATATGTAACAGAAAACAAAATAGTTTCAGATATGATATAAGATAAAGTTTAGGTTAAAGTCTAGTTTTATATCTTCATAAAATATTGATTTTATGTTCTTTTATTAATCCCAAGTTAGTAAAAAGCTCTTCAAATGACTGGAAAATGCAGTTTTGAATAGATCTTTAAAAACATTTTCCGGGGGAGTTTACCCCAGGACCCCCCCTAGAACTGTTTCACTCTACAGCTGCTTGTTAACATGAACAGGTGTTCCTCATTACTGTCAGCAGATGCTGGCAGGTAAGAGGTAGTTTTTTTTTGTTATTCTGTTACAAATGAATTATATTGTTAATTATTTTATTTAGACAACCTGGTTTTTAAAGATAAAACATAATATCCCAGAAAAATCTATTTAATCTGGTATGTAAATGTATGTATGTATCAGTGAGATTTAGAAAGTTGCACAAGGGGCGCCCCCTGAAATCTTACCTAGGGCATCAAGTTGGCTAGGGCTGGCCCTGGCTGAGACCAAAGAGGATTTCTGCACTTTTTAAAAACTCCATTGGCGAACAGCTCATACTGGTTCAAGCAAACAAATATTATAGTTATTTACCTAGAATTATGTGGTTATTTGCAAGTCCATATTGCAGAACGTTCAGTTCAGCAAGACCTATTTGTAGAAGAAATATCATATTTAGTTAGTTGTTAAAATAAACTTGATTTCTCCACAACAGAGCTATCTGTAACAGGTGCAATTGCAATAGTTCAGAACTTTTCCCCAGAGCCTCACTTCAAAATGTTTGAACTATCCCTTTAACGTCAGAACAACTCAGCTGAAGACCACTTGGCCTGTGGTGACAACTTTAAAAGCAGAAGCAAGCTGCTTTTTACTTTGTAGCTCACACAGGCAGCAGTGCGATTCTGTCTGCTTGCACTTGTGACTGAGGACGATCAAACTATCCTCCAAACACGAGGTTTCAGTGACTCTGTCTGGATGCATTTCCTTTGCGTGTTTTTGTTGTCGTCGTCACGTGAACAAAGACGGTGGTGTATGTGACTGTGGCAGCTGATTAAGTATAGAAACACATGGTGTTACAGTATTATGGGGGGAAAAAAAGAATCAGACTGTTACTAATCCCCTCTTCCTCCCTCTGTCCTCACTGTGCCTGTGTGTCAATCGGGTGTTGTGTATGCCTTTAAATTTACCCCTACTTCACAAATCATCTTATACATGTCTGCTTCCCATAATAACCTCTATCACTGACCAAGAGTCAAAAACTTGTTTGTATTTTTTTTTATTATTATATTTTTAAGGAAAGACAATGCAAACAGACAGAGGAGCAAAAATCCTCTTAACTTCACCATCAGGGCATGGTGGAGCACAAAGCCTCCATTTTCAGGTCCTTATCTACTGAATACTTGAAGTAGGGAGTTTTCCTACCATAGCATACATGATTTACATGGTAGACAACATAGAACATTTTAATTGTGCCCATGCATGCTGACTTTTACATTATGTGCCAAATGAAGGTGAGGATAACATGTAGATAATCTCCTGTTCTCCATGCAGAGGATTTCTCTACTGTTGTGTCAAACATTGACAAAAAAAGAAAGCTAAAGAGACTCTAAGGTTTTGAAACAGGGGCTGCTTATCTGGGCTTAGACTTAAAGACTAACCCTAGAAATAAAAGCGAGACTTGCACTTAGTTTGTGTCAAAGTAAAAGAAATAAAGGCTTCATCTGTGCCTAGAAGCAGCTGTGTAGAAAAGCATGTCGATTCACTGCTCATCTTTAAAAGGCCTTCAAAAGAAGTAAAAAAAAAAGCCTATCATTCACCTAATCTTTATTGCTGTAAACAAGTTTTATTTTTTGGTTGCTGAAAACTTTTGATCCAACAAATCACTGTGACCAATGCCAGAAACATTTTTTTTGTTTGTTTTGACAAAGCAAATGTTTTTTTTTTTTTACTTTTTTTAAAATCTCATTTTTACGTTAAGCTTTATTTTTTCTATCATTTCTGCTTATTTAAAATGCCAGTTTGAGACTGTACTATTTCTAAAAGTAAATGTTTTGATCTGTACAGTAAAAAAAAAAAAAGAAAAAAAAAACTAGGAACTAACTCAATGTGTGTCCAGCATGCTGAATGATCATTCGTTTGAACGTGAGCTCGTCTCCAACAAGCGTCATTCCTCGTCCATTAGCTGCATCTGCATTGTGCATTGTGACGGTGTGATGTCGTGTTTGAGACTGACGTGTGTCTCACTTACTGTGTCCCCTTAGTAGACAGCCTGTGCAGTTTTGTGAGAGTGCAGCATGTTTTTTTGGGGGGGAAGTTGTATCCAAAAAAAGAGAGTTGTGTGAGTGGGTGCGTTTAACTGCAATTGTGTGTATGTGTGTGTGTGTGTATTTGTTATGAATTTAAAAGAGAAAATTCTATTTAAAAAGAACACTTTATCAACATGTCCTTGAATGAGGGGAAGAAAATAAAAAGTGAGACTGGGCAAGTTTCGAATGACGCATGGATAATACGTAACGGTTGGTTTGCTTTTTTTTAAACTATAGGAGGCTGTCCTCAGTGCCCCAGTTTGCTATTGTCTGTGCTGTATCAGAATAATACTATTGAGTGTTGGCCAGCTTGTTTATATCCATCAAATAAAGGTGACTTTCTTTCTGTCTTTGTTGCTGATTTTCTGCCCTATTTTACACACAGCCCCACCTTTAACAATTGTGTTTTCATGCAGAACAGAAAGACTACAAAGTGTAAAAACAGAGTAGTATTTATTTGAGCATGTATATATGGTAAATTATGCCAATAGGAAAAAAATACTTAAATGTTTTATAGAACACAACCAGTGAAAAAGGTTTAAACAGTTAATATCTTACCTGTTGCAGATAGATCTTTGACTAGTCTCAGTAAGAATGGAAGCATGTCTTCTCTTGAACAAGCAGTTTAAAAACAGCATTTTAACATTTTTGTTTTTGCTCATTTTCAGCCTTTAAGTGGATGGATAATCATAAAAAACTGACTAAATATTTTAACTTGCAACAGAAAAGCCCCTGCTTTGTTTGAAGTGTTTAAAAGGTACAACATACCAAGTCAGTTTGTTCTGCTTATGGCCTTCATCAGTTTCATTCAGCTGCATCTCAGACATTATACAAACTCTACTTGATTGCCATTAGCCAGAGTAGGCTTTATTCTGCACCAGAGCTCATGATTTCACTTCCACCATAAAATACCTAAAAATACGAAGAAAAAAAAAAAGGTATGTCTGCTGTTAGATATGTCTTTTGAGTTACAGTTTCTTAGCTTTAACGCCCCTTTAGGAAGTTGTTCATCAGACGATCCCCTTTCTCAGAAAGCCAGTAACCCGCCATGGCTGCCGCTGCACCTATAAACACAGATGTGTAGACCAGATCCCCCTTAGCTGCGAGTGTGGCCAACGCACAAAGCACCACCCCAAAAAACATTTGCTGCAGCACCTCCAGTTCGTCCTCCTGGATATCCTCAAACAGACCTTTCTCCTGAACACCTGCAGGGGGAGACAGAGGAGAGGGAAAAGAAATGGTGAAAGTTCTTCTTTTTTTTTCCTGATTTTTGAGCACATGTAACCAACAAAGAACTGCACTCACTGGGCAGCTGTTTCTTCACACAAACACCATTCTTTCGGATGAAGCCATCAGCGCAGTCACAGCGGAACGAGCCTTTTGTGTTGACGCAAATCTCATCCAGACCATGACAGGCGAGCACCAAGTCACTACAATCATCTATGTCTGAGCAAACCAAAGACGGAAGGATTATGGATGCATAAAAGAGATTCAAATATCATGCACGGTTATTTAATTTTTATTATTTGTAATTACCTAAACATTTAGACCCTGTCAGCCTGTATCCAGGAGCACATTTTCTGCAGCGAGCCGGTCCACTACCCATACAGCCCACACAGGCCACGTCACAATCTGATAAACCAGAAAGCATTTAGTTATTTTATTATTACATATTATTAACTTTATTAATTTCATTAAAAATATATACATTTCCACATAACAAAACAATACAAAAAAATAAAATGAAAGGTAGCAGAAGAAAAAAAGAATCTTAAAGTAGAAGAAAGAAATCTTAGAATAATTTTACTGACACACCACACTACGTTACTATAAAACAGATCAGTTAGGAGTCAACATTTCATTTTCCAATAATAAGTTTCAGTTTCTCCTCTGGGTTAAATAAATATAAGACTTCTGAAATGTTGAAAATAGATTTGTTTTTCTTAGCAAGACCCAAAATGCATTTTTGCTGTGTACATGTATGGAAAGCACTGAACTCATACCGATGAAGGCATTCAAGCCTCAATAAAACATTTGCATATTATATTATATATGGCTCTTAAAACTCTAGAAGCTCACTGTTCGTTTCTGACCACTACGTTTTATGGAGGCCTCATGAGAGCTGCCACAAATTCTACCTGTTGTATAGTTTTTCCAAAATCAAACTATAAACCAACTAAACAACATGATTTTCCAGGTAACTTATTTACATCCAGAATGGAAAAGGCACTAAACTTATCAGCTGATTTGCAGCTGAAATCAGCTTCACAAAAATACTTGAGGTAATATAGTTAGTATAATTTGAATTATGCTGTGACCAAACTTATATTTTATTATTATTAATACTTTATTATAAATTCATACAGAATTTAGGTGTTTGTAGATTAAGTTAAATGACTAATATTGTTGATTGGCTAAATAGTTATTCATGAAGGCAAAAATATAATTTTAATGGGAGGATGTGTTGTTTTATCACAAATGGTTGCTCTCATAAACCAGTCTGTTTCTCAAACTTTTAGTTTAATAGAGGATTAATTTCAGTTTGGTTACATTTCTCCAAAATTTGTTACAATATGTGTATATTTTCCACCATCACTGAGGTACTGACCTCTGCACTCAAAGGATCCTTGTGTGTTTAAGCAGTAAGTGTCCTGCTGACAGTTGTCCAGCTCAATGCTGCACTCGTCAATGTCTGGAGCAAATCAAATAAATCCATTTACTGCCTGATGCCACACTGTAGCTACTATGCTGTTCAGACCAGGTGCAAACAGCTGCGTAAAACATTTACCGACACAAGTGTAGTTATGAAGACTCCACCCAGGTCTGCACTCTTCACAGTCGTCAGTTCCTGGCGCCGAACACTTGCTGCAAGCATCTGGACAGCTGTGCACCTGGACAGCCAGCAGACTCCACAGCAGCAGGTTACAGACAAACCACCTCACCTCCATCTGAGCAGAAGATACAAGCTGTCTAATCACAAGGCATGCTCTCACTCATGCAACCAATTTACAGTCCTAAAGAAAACACAAACACATTATTGATAAATGCAAATTTTATAGTTTATTAGGAGTCAGAGGCAGAATAAACACACGTGTCAGGTGTTTCTACTTTACTTTAAGACAGGTGCTGATTGTTTTGGTGAGCTAGGAGTGATACAGTGATACTGTATATGACTATGTATTCAACAAGACAGTCTTTTTATTTGAGTAAATATTCTTCATGCACTTTAAAAATCTTAATACTTCACTTTTCAAAGGAAAATGATATAGTTTACTCCAACACACATTTAGTGTCCATTTCATATCTGCAAAAACACAAAAACTGGTAAAAAATAAAATAAAAATAAACCACCACACAAACTATAGACCTACAACACAACATTTTACACAAGTTAAATACTTCTTGTAGGCAAAGCCAACATTTTCCATCGTTTTAATACTTCTTGCAACACATTGTTATTAATATTTAGCATTTACCGCATTTGCTTAATCCAAATCTCATTTAAACAACTTTACAACATGGACTTTGGAGCACTGTGTTAAATATATGTGAGTAGCTAATGTGCAGAACAGTTGTGTCACAGCCGCGTTCACATTTCAAACTAAAAATGTATCAACAACACGCGGTAAACTTAACACTAAACCCTTCCAGTAAAGTGGATATAAAACATCCTTTCTGAGAATAAATTAGCGTGTTTACCTCCGTGTCGTCAGAGTTTGTACAGAAGAGTATTTAGTTAACTTTGAAGCAAGGGAATCCAGCCGACACTTGACTTGTTAACCGTAGTGTCTTTGTTTTGATTGGAAACTTCAAACTAAACATTTCCCGATCGAGCGGGGCTCGGGGAGTCCATAAACATCTTACAACACCGCCCCACTGGGGGGTACTGGAACAGATAACAAGCGTATTCATGCTCCGGTATACTGACACAGGATCGAACCAATAAGAGCCGCAGTTTACAGAAGACGCGTTGACGGCTTTAAAGGTATAGTTCAGACCTTTTGAATCTACTCTGGAAAGGTTTATATATTTTCTGCTGTGGACATTTCGTTGAACAACCTCAGTTTAGAAAAACAAAGTTTAATTCTGGCCAGATTAATTAGCTAAATGGCTAATAGGTCATGCTATTGTAAAATAATAATAATAATAATAATAATTTTAAATCCTGCTTAATAAACCTTACATTACTGTCAAGTTCATGTTATAATATATATTGTGGTTATCTACAAGAGCAAACAGCAGGAAAAACATAAAAACAATTGCCAGACTGTAATGCAAACAGTAAATACAATTTTCTTGAAGTGCTTTGAAATGACAGAGAATGGAGTTCTACTCATATGACAGAAAACATAAAAATGTTACCTTGAACATATCAAATAGTGCAGTTTATACAGTAATTGCATCACATATTTATATGCAGGAATGCTTCAACATATTATCAACTCCAGTCACACAACTCAAAACATTATTTATCTCCATTTCATGATATGTGTATAAAGTTTTTGTCAGATTATTTTAGAAACTTATTAGCATACTTTACTCAACAAATATGAGCATAAATATGTACCAACAAATCAAAATGGTCAGAATGTTCA
This sequence comes from Anablepsoides rubrolineatus, assembly GCA_031762495.1. Classification (NCBI taxonomy): domain Eukaryota; kingdom Metazoa; phylum Chordata; class Actinopteri; order Cyprinodontiformes; family Rivulidae; genus Anablepsoides; species Anablepsoides rubrolineatus. Next base: position 17,000,509 of record JARVGW010000682.1, read on the forward strand.
ATCCCAAATACCTCTTGTCGCCACTGTGATTTGTTTCCAGTCACTTTGGCTGTTTTTGTAAGCAGAAACATGTGATAGTTCCAATAACAAATTTTGGTTTTATATCTTAACATTGTGCATATTTTGTTTCCTAGTTTATAAATTTGTTTGGACCAGTCTGAACTTCCAAAGAGTAGGGACAGCTGGAATCAACACTGCTTTTGGCTGATCTGTGACTAGCCATGAGCTTGTTAGGTTCTATTAACTGTTGCAACTTTCTAACAGAACATAATAAAACTTTTACAGTGTTACCATTTAAAATAAATCTCACAAAAAGAGCAAAAAGAAACTGATGAGCACAATCAGAATATTTTAGATATTTTCTATTCAACAGACATTTCCTTCTTTAAAATAAATATTGTCACTGCAGCTTCATTTTATGTTGCATCAGTGTAGCTTAATTTGTGCATAGGTTTTCAGAAAACTGCACTAAGGAAAACATTTTTCTGTTCATCTTAGTTTTTAATATCTGGAGTCAAAGTGTCTCGTCTTCATCACAGTTCCTTCACTCCACAAGTGTTTGAGATATTCAAACTTAAATCCAGAACATATCTCCATAATGATGTTAGATTAGTCTTTTCCCTCCATCAGTTTTAGATTGTTTTTCACCTCCATTTAATCCAAGTCCTTCTACTGGGGCCCATTTGTGTTTCTGCAACAGTCAGCTCAGTGAGGAGCGACTGAGTCTGACAGGGGAGGTGGAACAAAGGCAGACCCCGTAGCAGCTCTGGTAGATTCATATCAGTGTTGTGTTTATGGCTGGTGTCAAAGTTCACCAGAACAAAGCGCTCAGCCACTCTGCCCTGCATTTTGAGTTTGTGAATAATAAATAGTGATGCAGCAAACAAGTCAGCGTAAGGATCCATCAACTGATGTGGATTCTCTGCATCCTCATCTGTGTTCAAGTGGTTCAACTCTTTTGCTCTTTCTGATGTATTCTGGGTCAAAGTAAGCACGACTCGACCGCCCGTGCTGTCCATCTTCTGCAGCTGCGAGTACAGCCACACCAGAGGTCCCTGAGAGCACTGCTCCCTCCTGCTCCACCGGTCCATGGACACACTGAAGCCCTGGCTGCAGAGGAAGGAGCCCAGCTGATCAACAGACTTTAAGACACCAACATCCTCATCCGGGGGGCTGAGCAGCACCACATGCCCCTTTCTGCCAACTTAAAATAGAAAAGCAACAGTCAGAGGTGACATGTAATGTTGTGAATTCATGTTTATTTCTACCAAAAGTAAAAAAGAAAGAAAAGAAAAAAGGAACTCACTCTTCACAAATCCTCCATAACGCCAGCTCCACGCCCATTCTATAAAAGTCAGAACGTCACAGGTAAATATAACAGACAACTTATTTACAACAAGAGTACATACAGTAGCTTTATATAATCACTTTTTTTTTTTACTACGAGTCAAACGAGTCAAGATCTAATAAATGTGATGAAGTCTATGGGGAGAATGAATGAATGAAAGGAGCTTTTGTTGGATGTGCTCTGGGAATTTCCAACCACCGAACAATTCATCTTTTGTCTCAAACTTGTACCATCAAAAATTAGACTCTGTGGTGTCCTTTTTCACAGATTGTGTACTTTTTAAAAACTTCTTACACTTTTAACACAAAACAGGTGAACATACGACAAACTTACTTTTGACAAAATCATGAAGGAAATAAATCATGAGCACGGTCAAAGCAACAAGGAGCATAGCGCCAACAACCAGGAGGCTCCAGCGCCACCTGCCAGCTGCAATAAACAAAACAGAAATTCACATTTAACAAACACTTCATAATCTCTCCAGAGCAAAATCACCTCTTTTAATCGTAAACCTTTTTATACTTACAATCGATGGAGCAAAACGGGCCAAACTGCTTTTCTTCTATGTTCACCTGCATAAATAAATAAACATTGCTGAGCCATTCATCTTTATTTTTTATATGATAAAGAGGTTTTTTAATTGCCTACCATGATACACTGTGATAACTCTTCACAGATGTTTTCAAAGGCTCCTTCTTGTTCCTAAAAAGGAGAGGTGTAAACTATCACAGTTTGTCTGGACCAGTTCTGGCCCACACATTCAGCAAAGAATGACAACCCTTTGGTGGCCCAGATTTAGTGGTCAATGCATGGGCCAACACCACATAAACTGAACCACAACCGGGCCAGCTGTGGCATTCCACTTTTATTACTTTTTTTAATCTCGACTTTTCATATCGACCAACTCCAACAATATTATTTAGAAAACATTAATGTCAGGTACTTGTGAAGCAACATAGTAAAACACATAAAAAAAAGTGCTGAAGAAAAAAAAGACTTTATATGTAGCCAGTTCTTACCCAGAATCCCTTGCTGTTCTGTTTCCATGCAACATCAGAGAGCTGCTGCATGTGTGCAATTCTCTTGCAGTTACTTTTGTAGCAGAGCTGCATTTCCCCCTTCAGCCTGCAGGGGGCAGACAGGTTCCACAACAGCATTGTGTTCCCATCTATCATTTTACTCAGGGTTACATTCACTGACACATTGCTCCATATGTTCTGTTTCAAATATTGTGGAACTTCTGAAATAAACAGAGAAATACAAGATGACCCAGACATGTCAAAGTTGAAAACCCTTATGTAAAGGATGTTTGAAATATTTTACTGAGAAAGAGATGTGACTATTCTGACCTTTGTCCCTGAAGGGGCAATTAAGAGCACGCCTTGGACTATCCTCATACCATGCCTGTGGCACGTGAAAAACACACATATTAACATATTCTTCTGAAGCAAACTGTTGATGTTTTAGCTGAAAAACATAAGTGACTCTACCTGGAGACATAAGCAGGAGGCCACAGAAGACAGCGGGATAGATGTCCGCTCCAATTTCTAGAAAACATCATGACTTTATTGAAAATCAGTAGTGTAGTGTGGGGTGTAGCAGGTGTACAGTAACAGTAATTATTTTAAAGTTCTAAATTTAATGTTCTTAATTTGCTCTGATGCATTTTCTCCACATAACTTAAAGTTCAAATATTTGGTGTTTCTTTTACAAGGACAGAAAGCTTTAATTAGATCTGTTGGATTTATATTAGGCAAGGTCTGAAACTAAGTCAATATTTGACAGAGTATATGAAGAGCTGGGTCATGACCTAGTCAGGTCTGCTCAGTCTGGCCAGCTTTATTATCTTCCTTAAACACTAACATAATCAAAAATGGCCCTAAGATTGAAATGAAAACATAATTTTGAATTAGAATTTCAAGAATTAGAATTCGGTCTGCTACACATAATTGGCTATAGCTGACACAAATGGTTTTTATAGCTTGGACAGTCTTACAGATACTAAGCTCAAACTAGGTGTGGTGATTGCTGCAAGTCATACCTAACACATGAGCAAATCTTTTTTAAACTGGCTTCATTACTCAGTGGCAATATGCTTTCTGTCAAGGGATAATTGTTTTTCTGTTTCCAAAAAAAAATAAAAATTCATAGACTACCCAATACAAAAAAATAAAAAATGAAAAAACATCTGATCATTTTGAAAGAAGTGTATTCTGAAGAGCAATTCTAAAAGTGTTCTTACTTTTATAAATATAAATAAATAAAAGTTTTCTTAAGACAACAAACTTCACTGTCACAGATGCTTTTCTCTTTTTACTTAGAATGTGTAAAACCATTTGAATCTACCTAAGATTCAAAGTAAAATATTTTATAAAATGTAAAACAACTTAAAGAGGTCAGATTTAAAGTGCTAGCACTAACCCGGCAGATTCCTTTCTCCTCATACTGAACACACATAGAGGAAGGAGTCTTGTTCCTGCCCTCAAACTGAAGCTCCATCTGATTTGTCTTTTCATTTAGAATAGTTTTGATTTTCGGCACTGAAATGAGAAAAAACAGAGTATAATATATTTTCTCTTCTTTTCCAGGATAAATGTGGCACATAAAAAGCTAGAAGGGTTACAGATGTGGGTACTTTCCCCCTCTCATTTTTACCTTGACATTCCAGTGGAGGATTTAACAGTTCCTGAGAACACACTGTGGACAAACAGGAATATGTGTCATAAAACCACACATGTAGTGACCTGTTAAAAAAGGCTCATTCCAAAGCATTCATTTTGTAACTCTATATGACTCTAAAATGTCTCTATGTTTCATGCCCCACCCTACCTTCATCTAAAGAAGGTGCGTCGAGTTTTTGCGTTGGATTGGTTAAAACAAATATCTGATTGCCGAAGTTAACCCCGTCTGACAGAGTGATCACCATGGACACCTGGAGAGAACAAACATGTAAACTTTACAAGATGAGGCCACTTATCAGGAGTACAGAGTACATGAAAATGAACAGTACCTTGGTCTTGTTTTTTTGAGAAAGAGCAGCATGATTGACTGTAAACTCCACCTTCTTGCATGTGGATAAACCCACGGGTTGGTAACACACAGTCACAGAAGCTGCTGCAATAGAAAAGCCCGGCAGGGGTTAGGCTAAGAACAATTTCTATCAGTCAATCTTTTTAATGTTTTGTCACCTTCTGGGGAGCAAGCCGGTGGTGGCCGTTAAAATTGAAAAAGAAAAATGCGTAGGCATGAACTGAAATCTAAGCATTATGGACACAAATCTAAGGATTTAGACAAACCTGCAAAATAATTGCATAAGTGGTAAAAAATGAAACTGAACTAAATGTGGAGCGCTGGATTGAAGCATAAACTGGAGCTGAGATGATGTCATGGTCTGTGTTTATTTTCATTAGTTTTTCAGTGTTTCTGTTCCCCTGTGTGTCTCTGCCCTGCTCCAACCCC
>JARVGW010000682.1:17048122-17067689 GCA_031762495.1 Anablepsoides rubrolineatus
GTGTACTGCTGCTGAGCCTGCTCCTTTGTTTTCACAACTCCATCATAAACCTGACCATCTATAAACCTGCAGACAATAAACACAAAGATTCTGTTTCAAATCTGAGCAGCCTTTATGTTGTTTGTTTAACTGCTTTATAAATACTAATAATTCCAAGTTATTTGATTTTGAGTCATTCTTTTCCATCACATACATTCTGAATTTACTGATGAAGGCATTTTTGGGAATCTGAACATGAAATTGGATTTCTTTGGACTCGTTCATACGATTGGCCACACGGCTTGTGATGATGGTGGTGGCATAACGGCCGGTCACAGTGGAGTTGATGTGAAAGCTGTAAATGTCCCAGTCGTCCTGTACAAACACAGATGGTACATTCAAGGAGAGAGCAAGAAGAGAGAGAGATCTGGCTAACAAATACCTGATCAGCGATAAGAAAACAAAGCGATGATGAGTGAAATCTTATTGGTGTAGCTGCAGAACCACCCCATACTGCATTGCTTTTTATTTGTAGGTTTTACATTGGTTGTAAAGTGTTTCCCAAAACCTCATGTGCTCATGACAGATATATTTTTTTTATATTTTCTTGCACATCATTTAAGTACTTAGAATTTAAAAATATGTCTTAGAAAACGTTGATTGTTGTTGAAAAGTCTTTGATCAGTTTGTTTTGATAAAGTGACTATAATTGTTTTGACGTTATGAGAAAATGTATGTAATTTTAATCATTTGTATAGACAATGTTAATACTCTAATATATCTGCACACCTTCTCAATGTAATCCAGCAACAAAAGAAGTAATATAACAAACACAACATGCACAAATCAATAACAACATTTAGGGTACAAAGGCCAAAAGTCTGGTTTGCTCTATTTATCAGAGGCTAATCTTAGGATGACTCAACTAACAGTGAGATGCTAAAACAGACAGAAAAACATCAAGATATTGTTTAATATATATATATATATATTTATATATACATTCTGTCCACTCTGTTGTGAGTCTGTACCTTGTTTAGTTGTGAAGCAGCCAAAGCCAGCAGCAGGCCAAAGCAGGTGAGGTGCACCCCAGCAGCTCTCCCCATGTTTCCTCAGAGCAGATTCAGCTCAAACTGTTCTTTAAACTCAAACAAAGCACAGATTTATTTGATCACTTTTTTTTAAAACAAGGTTAACTCTTTATCTCCCGGGTGTCTCCTCCTTCTGCTGCTTTCCTGTCTGCAAATAAAAATCAAGCCCACACAGAGCACACACCCCTCCACCCTGATTTACTGTAACTCAGCTGTGTAAATAACCTTGTGCAGCATTCAACCTCTGCACTTTGCCAGGACTTTGTTGCAACATTTATTTTGCACAAAGAAAAAAAACACCAGTTTAAAAAGTCACCACAAATAAGTGATACAAAGAGGACAATTTTCACTAAACTAGTAGTGAGTTTTGAGTTTTAAACTGAAAATGTTAGAGCACAATTAATAACTAAAATGCTTTTAAAAGCTAGTGTGATCTCATTCAGATGCTAATTTGAAATTTGAAACTTTATTTTCCTTAATATGTTTGAATGCGCTGAGTAATTTATGTCAGACAAAGAACTGTAGTGCTTTGTGTTGGTTTGATATCTGCAGCATATCCTTAAAATATTCATTTGATTTCAGCAATATTAAATCAAAAACCCATTTGTGAAATGCATCATGTTTACTGTGGCTCTTCACTGCATGTTCACAATTGATAAGTTGTGTGATTGTGTTGTATTTTTTATTTTATAGTTTTACTTAAAAAAAATAGGCTTCTTCCAAACTACTCAGAATCATTTCCAGTTAAATCTGCACATCAAAGTCATTCAAGCAAGACAATGTTTGCTTATGTAACCCTGCAGCTTATTGGCACAGGATAAGAATTACTGTCAGCTGCAGAGGAACTACAACAGATGGCAAAAAAATCTGTTTTTGTCCCTAATTTATTCTGTGTGGTTCTGCATTAAATCCGGGGCCTGAAGAAGGTTTTCAGAGGTTTCTGCAGGGCAGAATCAGGTGAAATGAGCAAAGACATAAAAAAGACAAACAAATAGTTAACAGTTTTATATTTGAATTATAAATGCAAACAATTAAATGCTAAATATGTACCTTGTAACAGGAATCACTTTGCTCTTGATCTTCAGCTTTGTTTGGGACTGTTGTTGTATCTCCCTCTATCTGCAGGTTTTATAGCTGCACAACACAGTAAAAAGTCAGACTGACTATAACAAATAGTACCAACTTTTGTTGCATTAGTTTTAAATATTGAACAAAAACAGAGACATTAATATATTGCAAAAGATAAACAAATTTTTACCTAAAACTCCTACAGTATTGTTGGCAGATGACCTTTGTTTTAATCATTGACTAAAATTACCACACACTGGTATTAGTGTAACAGTCTGTAAAAACATTTGAATGATTCCAAGATGATTTTTCTGATCTTTGTTCATTTCATCTCTGCTCACATTTTGGAGGTGCAGATATGGAGCATTTGAATTGAATTTTTAGGAAGTCTAGTATTATACAGATACTTTCAGGTACCAACAGCTTAATCTTGTTCAGAGTAGAGAAGGTGGAAATGTGTCTGTAGCCTATCCCAGCAACACTTCAGAGGTGGATATGCTGGACCAGATATCATAGAGCCCAGGTCTGGACAGTAGGCAGTATAGGCAATCATATGATATGATACATGTGTTGTCTATCTAGGGGGCACCACAAATAGGGGATGAAAAAAAGTATAAAAATGTATCATATGATGCAGTCAAGACTGGTCCTCAGTGTGTAAATAGAAAACAAGAAGTTATTCAATGAAAGCTCTGCATATGTTATAATAATTGTTCCACACTTGATTGTATTAAAGTTTGGGGGAAAGCAGGCTTTATTACAAATCCTATTTTCATTTTTAAAAGAGCTGTAAGAAATATCACAAGAAAGCATTACAGTCATCCATCAAATACATTATTTTGCCAATTGAAATTATTGACGTTCTATGATTTGGTTCATTTTATTTTATTGGTTATGTATCGGGCTCATAAAAACACATTAGCTTTAAACATCCAATTAATGTTGCTAAAAAAGAGAGTTGTTACAATCTCAAGGGGATATAGATGTTTGTGAAAAACCTAAATTTTGAACCAGTTTGAAGGAACAATGCACTTCAAAGAATAAAGATGTATTTAGATGAATGAAGAAGGAGTTAACATTTTTGTTTGTTTTGGTTTTGTTATTTAAAGATTGTTGTTGTTTGATTTCATTTTTTGGAAAAATATGATTTTTTTCTTCTTTCTTATGCCTTTCATGTTGTTTGTGATTTGCATTTCTTGTTGTATATAGAATTTGTTTTATTCTTTAAAAATAAATTAATAAACTTTATAAACTATAAAAACTAAACCAAAAAAACCTCCCTAATAAATCAGATAAAAACAATGGCTTTGTTTGTGTCTGATGAACTGTTAATAAGTAGTGACAAATATTTTATGCTGTCAAGCAAAAACCTTTATTCTGGTGTCTTCAAGTATGTACAGCTTTGCTTTTTCTTTTAAAGAGTACTCTTCTGACAAAGTGCTGAGAAAGCTCGTGATACAGCAGGCAAAAGCAAATATACACCTAGCTTTCAAACATTAAAGATCAAAGACAAAAAGTCTCAGTTTAAAGCACAACAAAGAAAAAATGACTGCATAGGAGGTGTTCAAAAAAATTCTGTCATCACTTAAAAAATTTCTGCTGAGAAAACAATTACCTATTAAAGTCTCATGGCTCTGTGCTCACATTGGTTTATTTTAAAAGTGCAATAATCTTAAAATCTACTGTATTGGCTTTTGTAAAAGTTTCATAAAATTTGAAACAAACCAAAAATCTGATTGTTGTAAATGTTGGTTGCATGTCTGCAGTGTGCCCAAAGTCTTATATTTGCCTCTGTTACATAACTTTATGCACAATTTCTTGTTGCTTCAAAAACCATATAAATTGATTATTTGTTATAAATTAATCTATGGGTAAAAAAAAGAAAGACATGTCACCCCTCTGAAAGCAACACTTCAACTTGTTACACAGTCTTGAAAGTTTTTCCATGAAAATTATTTAGGTGACAGGAGAATTTCTGTGATTAAAAAAAATGTTTTCAATGCCATAATTACTGCAAGACTGTAACTAGAGGCAAATGATGGACCAGAAGACTTTGTTGAGACGTTATCTATTATATCTAACCTAAAACAGTTGCAGAAATTTTATGATCAACTAGTTGACTTCTCAATGATTTACAAATCTTAAGTTTTTGTTTTTTGTCTTTTGTTTACCATCAACTTTTAAAAAATAAATAAATAAAACAATCAATAATCTCTCTAAATCCACAAAGGCAACAAAATGTAAAGCTACAAACAGCAGGTGCAGAGGTATCCAATGATTATGGTAAACATCAGGGCTGTTCAACTAAATCGCTCCAGTGGCGACAACCGGCTGGACGCAAGTCACTTGCGAGCCATCACTTGATTATCCCTGTCATACGTTGAGCTCTTCAGCCTTCCTTGTTACAAGATTTTAACACCAACAACCTTCTTTGAGTAATTAAACTATCCTGATCATTTTAGAGTATAACTTTAAATAGAAAGGCCGTAGTGTGAGATCAAACCGGAAGCAGAAAGATTTAAGATGGATGTAGTTGAACTGTGACACACCACTTAGGTTAATGAACCCTCTTCTAAAGAGGGTCTGGGCATTATTGCACTCCTAAGTCATAATGTGTGAAACAAGAAGTAAGAGTTAGTTTACTCTCAACCTCCTCTCTTAGTGCTGGGTTTTCCCAGGTGAAAGAAAAAGGCGGCTTTCTTTCATCTTCAGTTTAGGGAACAAGCTTGTTGTTTTCATTTATGAGCCTAATGTCAGCTTGGAACAAGAGGACCAACAAGATCTCCCAATGTGAAGCAATAAGAACAAGGTCAGTGCACCCAAGTGTTAAAAATTATACTAGAACCTTCTGTGAAAAGCTCAAGTCCAGCAGATCTTCAACTCCCACCTCTGGCAGAGCTGGAGACATAGAATCCACAGGGATTATGTTTAAAACCACCATTGCTGCTATAAATATAGGAACTGGATACATGTACTGTAATTAAGCCAAAGTCAGTGATTTTCTGGGAGACCATCCAATCACAGCCATGCTGAAGTACGGAAGCAGAGTTGCTTAGAAGATTTGCTGTTATTGCACTATGTTTCTGAGGGCATGTCCCAAAACAATGTGCTTCCTAGCCCATGCAAGAGGGCACAAAATGAGTTTAGTATAAATGCTTTGAATTTACAAACAACAGAGCCTTTATAAGAATGTTGGAACTCTGGACCAAGTCTTTACTCTTGACTAGATACTTGGAGGGTGCATGGCAGTTTATTTTGTGCATTTTATGGACTTTGAAGCCTCTTCCAATAGTCTTCCTTGTGAAGTCTTTTTGTATGTGCTTCAAAATCTTGCCAAATCATTCTGTATAAAGGACGTGGAAGCTTGCTTTGTATGGCTCTCAGTCACCTGGATTCATTTACAGTAGTTCTTTATCACAAACATTGTTCATTTATGTTATGTTCATAACTTTTTTAGGTGCATCCAAAGTGTGAACATGTCTGTTTAGGGCAAGTTTTAAATAGCATGTTCAGGTGTTTACATGATGTGATCATATTTACATCCAAAAGCAGAGAACCTTTCATATATTAGACTGGTTGTTTTCAAATCAAACCAATGAAGCTAAGAATTGGAACCTTTCCGTTTGATGCCATGATCCTCATTTGGAATAGGGTCGATTGAACTCTATAGCATAGGAACAAATTATTGTCTCAAATGGAAAAGTAGTGGCCGAAAAGTAAGATCAATCAAACTTAATCAAACTTTTCTAAAAAAAAAAAAAAAGGCAGCTGGTCTCACCCTTAGGAATAGTGAAGAGCTCAGTCGTCTGAAAAGATCCTAAATCACTGCTTCTTCATATTGAGAAAAAGCAGCTGAATTTGTCAGGATCTCTAGAAAGAATATTTCCAAGATGCCGTCCAAGCAATGTGTTTTGGACATATCCCACCAGGAAGAGGTTTCAGAGCTGGTTTGTGAAGGTTTTGAAAGGAAAGGGTCTGGGGATCTCTACTCACACTATTTCCCTTACAACCTTGTAACAGATAAGTGGTAGCAGATGAATAAATGTGTATCTAGGGTCTGCTTTGAGCCTAAATGCTTTTCTTCACAAAAACTGAATCTGCTGTTCAAGGCACTCTTGTAGGTAATTTTGCACCTAAAAGTTTAAGTTCAAGTCCATTCAAATCTCTTGAAGATATTCTGAGCGCTTTGTGCTGGAAGTATTTCATTGATAAAGAATGAAACCTATCTATTGTCTGAGCTGAGAAAGCAGAGTAAAGCAACAGGTCCTAGTGACCAGGAGGTCAATTCTTCACAGTGATGCCATGATGGTTGCTAAACATGTTGCATTAAGACCCATAGCTGCATACTAACCTATTATTAGGATTATCCAGTGTTGACTGTACAAACACAAGGAGCTATGTACAGACTAACAAGAATTCATATATATATACATGTAGCAGCCTAAATAAGATGAACAACAAAATACATGAACTATTTATATGAGTACAAAATGAATGAATAGTACATTATGTACATTCAGGGATTTGTAATGTACATCCATAAATAATGACAAAATTCTGTACCTCCAGTGCTGATTAGGCTATTTATACATATTTAACAGACCTCTTTTCATCAACTTGCATTCAGTTATTTCTTATAATGTGAGCATGAAGTATGTGAACTCAAATGAAACAGAAACCATAAAACTCAAGAATGGAGATGGGTATATACACTGGTCACACACATGCTGGTTTAATTTATAGACTCTATGCACATAATATAAACAAGAGCTACTGTAATATAATTATTTGGTAATGGATTTGGAAGACCCATTGCTACCCAGATTAGAGAGTCTTTGCTTTGGGGTCTGTCAGCTGATGTGGCGGTGCTGAAACAGGACTAGACTTAGTGGAAGGCTCAGCAGGAAAGGCAAAGACTCTTGAGGGAACAGGAAAGAAATAACCAGGCCACTGGTTAAAAGATAGAGGGGATGGCAAGGCTCTGAATGGGGCAGGAGAGTGTAGCTGATAGGCGTGATGGGGCCCTGAGGAGGGGCTGGTCATCACTGCTGACCCAGGGCTATCAGGCCACGACAGAGGCAAGGTGCAGGCTACTGGGCCTTGGGTTGTCCATGATGATGCCTGAAAAACATGACATAATGTCAGAAACGGAGCTAAACAGGATAGTGCTGTAGCATTTTTATCAAACATATCATGAAACTCACTTCTGAAGCACTAGCAGGCTGCTCATGTGTCAGCAGTCCAACTTGATCCCACTGCTGCTGTCCATAGATACTCAGAGAAGCGGTGCGGGGCCTGTGGGTGACAATCAGGACCTCCTGAGCCCAGTCATCCATCAGTCCCTGCAAGTCTTCAGGTATGTTATTTGCAGTAGCATTCATGGATGTGCCTTTTTTGTTGTTGCTGTTATTAGCCTGAGCTTGGGCAAGGCCAATAACAGGCTGATGAGGAGGAGGAGGTGTAACAACACCGGGCATTTGCTGTGACTGATTGAAAGCTCCTGATGCTGAAGCTCCAAATCCTGAGAATATGCACACACATTAAATTATTATGAGTGTGGGGTTAATAGATACTTGGATTTTGATGAATAAATAAATATATTTGATATGAGACATAATTTTACATACTGCTGCCTCGCTCTTTACCAAGACACAGTCTTTTCAGTGTGGACCCTTTAAGATAAAAAAATGAATAAGAACAATTTTCAGTTTTATTACCATGCAGTGCAATTCAAGAGTGAACGTTGTCCAAAATTGAGCTGCTGAATACGGCCACAAAAAAAGAAACGAACAAAAGCCAAGTACAAAACTATTAATGAGACCTAAACATGACAACAAAGAGATTAAAAATATCATGCATGTGATATTAGGTTTAGAAAACATGAACAGGAAACAGCAGAGCAAGTGAAAACAAACAAAATTTGTAGTCGGCTGCAAAACATTCCTCATGCACAGGCCTAATTAAAAATATTGCAAGGTGCATGAAACATTACAACATAAAAATATGTTTAAAGTAAAGTTACAAAATTAAATATATTATAAGGTCATTTAAATTGTACTGAACTGAATGTTGAACATCTGAAACTGCAGAGAAGGTGTTAATGCCTGAAAGTGATGATCACTCTTTAATTGTGTTAAGACTTTTGGTTTGAGAAAAAAATATGCTGAGCTATCACATTTGGAAAATCCCAAAACGGAAGAAAACATCCACTCACTAAAAACCTTTCTACTTGAGGTGTTTGAAAAAGAAACACGTGTCTGTGAAGCAAATAGCACAGAATGACAAATTTAAACACTGCAACGTAAAATAAAATCCAGCACTGCTGCAAAATATTGTGGCTAAAAATCAAAAGCAAAATGTTTGTGAGATGAAAAATAAGGCCAACTGAAAAAGTGAAGCTATAGAGGAAGAGAAGGGATACAATACAGATAGACAAAGACACAGGCCCGCTGAGAAATCTAGCTCGTGGTTTGCTACTGGATTTATTGGTCACTCTTTCAGATGGTTGAGGGTAATTAGACCAGCCTGTAGAGGAGCATATGGAAGGAAAAAAAGATGAAACGATAAAATGAGCAGGAACTCAATCTCCCAAAATCAATAAAAATCTGTTTTACTTTTCATATTTGTTTTTTTGTCTGTTAAAAACAAAGAGTTGCTGTTATTCTCACCATGACCAGGTGGAGCCAGTGTGCCCACGCCGTCTCCGTGTAGTCCAGCATAAATATTATCAGAGGACAGAGATCCTTTGAGGGAACAGGGCTGCTGCGTTTGCACGGGTTCGGAGGTCGAGGTGGGGAGGTGGCTGGTGCACGACCGTGGCCTGCTGTGGGCAGGGAAAGACGTTTTGCCCGGAGAGCCATTTAAACTGACCGTGGGCTCCGCTGTGGTGACAGCTGCTGCAGCAGTGCCTGAACACACAGAGAAGCATGAGGAGGAGACGAGTTGACTTCTGCTCAAAACATTGACCTGCTTGAAGTTTAGAAAACAAACTTACTGGATTTGCTGGAGTCACCGGTCTTGGTTTTGACATTTCTGAACTGTTGAACCAGAGGGCTGAGAAGTTTCCCTGGCTTCAGCCTGTGCCTGCTGGACCTCTTTCTACGGCTTCCATGTGGCGCGACGTGCAAGAGACCAAGACCAGGAGGAGGAGCTTTACCAAGTCTTCGATACAGCAGCTCCACCTCTCCTCGCTGATGTGCTTGTAGCTCCGAGATCTCTTTCAGATGTCTGAAGGGTTGAAGGCAGGAATATAAAAACTACTTGCAAGATGAAAGAAAATATTTATTTCACTACAACTGCATGTAAAAAGGAAAAAAAAAAACGTACTTCTCCCTCAGCCTCTGTAGTTCCTTTTTAATGTCAGAGTCCTCCATCTCTGAGTCGTTATCACTGCTGGCGTAGGCGGAGCCGGGCACACCTCCATGCCTACCTGGTGAGTCAGAGCTCTGCACACTGCTGCTGCGACCGGTGCGCCGGAGAAAGGCCACCGCCCTCTTCATGAGGTCACTTCCTCTGCGCTCAGAGCGAGGGTGATGAGATAAAGTAGCCGGAGTTGGCTTCACGGGGCTGCTCTCGGCCCCGGAGTCTGAGGACAGGAAGCGAGCATGGACCGTAACATCCACAGGGACCGAGTCCGAGGTGTGAGCGCGAGGCAGCGACCCCCTCTTACCCATGGAAGGAGGCGTGTCCAGGTAGAAGTCAGGTGGGGCAGAGTAGCGGCTGCACCGTGTCCTCTGCGTGATGTCGTCCTCGGTGCTCACCACAGAGAAGCGGCCGATCGTGGTGGAGGTGGCCAAGGTCTCAGCCTGGACCTGGTCCCTGATGTATCCGACTGGGTGTGCAGGGGAGGCTGCGCTGCTCCAGCTCCTCTGCTTCACGTCCCGTCTGTTGGCCACTTCAGGAGGAACAGAGATGAGCTGAGAAAAACAAGAAAAGAGACTGGGATTCATAAAACATCAAGTTTCTATAACAGCAAGAATTTATTTTATTCCATGTTGTTCCAAAATGAAAAAAAAGAACACATTTGATACATTTTTTTTTAAATAAAAACTTCATATATTTTATAAGTAGGCTACCAATAATGTCATAAAATATATTACATAGAAAAGCAGTTGAAAAATATTTTTTTAATTTTACAAATGAAATCTGACAAACACAAAGCAAATGTTATTAATCATGTGTAAAAAGATCCACTCAAACACTGTTTCCTACCTTAAATCGACCTCTCGTTCCAGTGCAGGACACAGATTGAGGGATGTGTCGTCTTGAAAAAGAAGCTGCAGAAAAAAATCCATGACATTTAACTAACATGTTAATTTGGATTTAAAAATAATGATTTATAGGAGCCAGCTACCTATTAGATGTAATAATAATTGTCATACCACACACAGCTGAGTCACTCAGTGTGCTCAAACTGTCCATCCTCTCAGGAATTTGAGGCTTATTGAGATGGCAGGAGGAGAGAGAAACAAAAGTAAGAAGAAAAGTAGAAATCATTAATCACTGTAGCGTTATTGCAGAATCAGTTATTGCAGTTTAGCACTCTTCTTGTTTTAAATATTTTTAAATGAATATAATCAAAGTACAGTTAATGTTACTTTAAATATATTTGAATACTAAACTAAACATTTCCAGTCTGTATTTTTTTTGTATCTACCAACTGTTCTCCTGCCCTGTAGCGTCCCTCCCCGATAGGCCCTGGGGTGCTGTTCCCGGACCCTCCTGTAGCGCTGTCAGGACCAGGGGGAAACTGGATGTACTCTGTGCCAGAGCCTGGTGTCTCTGCAGCACTGCCCGATGGATACATCGGAGCGTACTCCTGGTAAAGTAAATTCCTCAGTTTTTCGTCCAAAGTTTTAATGGTGCTGTCGACAAACCCCCCACGGCCCAGCCGTCCTTCGCCGTCAGACTCAGAGGGCCCTCCACCGTGTTGGGATGGTGCTGGACTCTGGGGTAGAGAGGACACTTTGGTCCCTCCCACAGCTGAAAAAGGCTGATGGAATACCACCGGCTGCTGCGGCAGGTCGGGGCGTGCTGTCGAGGCGTAGGAGACAGAGGATGACTCTTTGGTCGAACCTAGCTCCTGGAGGGGGAGAGGGGTGAGGGGGGACCCACCCTGTGAGGCGCCCACGTCCAGAGACAGAGGCATGACTAGAGGACAGCAAGGCACCTCATCTGCAATAGAGAGTGGACGTGTCAAATCGGCCTTCGGCTGAGCTGCATGGGTAGGAGAGACTGAGCCCAGGGGAATGCTCTGCGACTCTTCCACTGGGAAAAACGTATGAGGTAAAGACGGGGGCAACGTCTGAGCTCTGGCTGGTTTGACTTGATGAACGGCGGACTGGAGAGGGCTGACAGCCGGTTCCAGCGAAGCCGCTGACTGGAGAGTCGGGGGTGCAGACACAGGAGGCGACAGAGCAGCCAAAAGAAGTGGGTCTGTGTTCGACGTTATTGGGGGACTAGAGAATCCATAAACGTCAAAGTGGAACCCTCCACTTCCACCTGACACTGTGGAAGATGACCCCTCTTCTATAGAAAGAAGAAAGAACAAAATGAGCAAAAGATGGCACATCATTAGTTTCTAAAGCTCATAAATGTTAACCAAAAATATCTAAAGAATGTCATTCAGCTGCAGTAAGTTATTGATTCGTGTTTTTGCCAGACATTATACTGACGTTGGTGTGTAGGAACACAGTGACCTCTGGAGGTGGAAGGCCTTGCAGTGATGCTTTCAGCAGGCTGGGAAGTGGCTGAACTCCCAGGTGACTGCGTAGCTGTTCCTTCAGATGGGGTGTCCTGACTGGACATGGGTGTTTCCTCCACTGGGCAGATTATAAACCATCGCTTTCCAGTGTGAAGAACTGTAACCCAGGAGTTCAGATAGACAACAGAAAATCAGTTTAAATCCATAAACATGGTTACAGTTTTTAAACAAATAAGTCCTGTTACCATTTTGCTGATACACAGGCTGAGGTGCTCCTGGTTGCTGACTCTATAGGAGATGTTCACATGTAAGCTTTGTTCTTTGCATTTGTAAGCACGTGCAGTGTGTTATTACAGATACCTAACACTTACGTACCTCTCCTACCTCAGACGTCTGGTCCAGCAGTGGACTACAGCTCAAAGCTGTGTTTTTTTCATTGTCCATGTCTTCATTCAACATGTCTTCAGCCTTATCCACAATGTCCTTCAGCTGATCAATGAAGATCTCCCTTTCCAACGGTAGGATAAAACCGTTCTCCACCTGTAAACGTTCAGTTTTTAAAAGCTTTAGCAATGTCACAAACAAAGGCAAAAGCTGTAAACTTAAATAAGCTGGACATACCATGTAAGTGGTGATTTCCTCCGGAGCATCTCCATCCAGATCAAACTTAAATGTCACCATTTTGTGGTTGTGAGTCTCAAGCTGGCATTCGACCATTTTATCACCAGTGTTACAAACCTGGTTAAAGAGGGGTTAATAATTTACATTAACTGATTTTAAGAACTTAAAAGGTATGAGATTTTGTTGGTGTAAAATACACAATAACTCACATTGAGCATGCTCAGTTTGGGCTTGCTGGTCTTTTCCTGCCTGGAACGTGTGCGGGCAGACTTACGGTGGTGTTTTCTGGGTTTTACATCCCCCTTGCTCCCACTAGCCAAGCTTTCATAGCCATCACTTGTTTCTTTACCTGATGCTATATCAGAGTTGAGACTAAAGAGAACAAAAGAAACGGATCATTTCAAAACTGCATTTAAAAAATAATATTTGTAAAAAGCTGAAACTTAGTGTGAATCTAAATCACACCTGTCATAGGCGTAACTGGAGAGTGATAACACTTTATCACGAAGCAAGTCCTAAAAAATAAAAAAACATGTTAGTAAAAAAAAGTTAGAGGACCCATTCCCAAAATGAGTTCTGTTTGCTTTGCAGCTGTTTTTAACTTTTACTCTGCTATTCTGTGCTTCTTGTAAAACAACAACAAGAAATTATTGGTTTAAACTATATAAGGATCTGCTTTGTGCATTTAGTAAACTGAATATGGACTCAGTGAAATAATTATTGTAAGTTTATAAAGAATATAGTGTTAAAATGTATTTGAATACCAATTAGAAGTCTTCAAAGAAAAATGACTTTAATTTAAACTCTTTAAAAATCTCACATGTATATGCCTAAATCAGTATTTGTTCTAAAATTGTACAACTGTTTTTATACCTCCATACAGGGTTCTTGTTGAAGGCTTCCAGAGATTGATGCTGTTTCTATATTTTGCTGAGTTGCAGTCAGGCTGACACACTCAGGCACTGAGGCTGTTGTCTGGATGCCAGCAGGCTGCAGAACTGAAGCTGCAACAGGAGCTGCAGGCTGAATTGATGCTGGCAGAGGGACAGAAACTGGGTCTGGAACCAAACCATGGGTGGCGATTTGAAATGTATCCATGGCAAAGGCTGTACCAGAGTTTATTGAAGAGACTGCTGTTAGCTCTGCAGTAAAACCCGATGTAGATAACGGTGCTTGAACTTGGGCGGAGGACATAGATTCCAGTGTTGGTGGAACATGTGTTGACACTGAAATTGGGGCTTTAACGAGTGTTGAGGCGGGAGTTGGAAGCGCTGTCGCAGCTTGAGCTGACACTGGGGCTGGAGGTGGAGTTTGAGCTGAGAGTTTAGTTTCTAACTGGACTGCGACTGAGACAGAAGCTGAGGTTGGCACTGGAGCTGTAGATACAGAGAAGTCTTGACCAGCAGCAGCAGTTTCTCCCCAGAGTGGAGGCTGACCAGCAGGCAACACAGAAGGGACTTTTTCCAAAAGCTGAACATCTCTCAGATTACCATGGGGAGCAATCATCTACAAAAGAACCAAAAAAAGAAATTGCCCATTAGTCTAAATGTCTTGCTCTGAATCTCCAAAGGCATGCCATGCATGAATTACACCAACCAACATTACAGACACTTAGGCTGTGTACAAAGGTTCAGGGTCTGCATCAAAATCAAAGCCTACTCCAATTGCAGCCCACAATGCATCATGATTTGAGGAATGAGTTAGTAAATGTGTCAGGACTTTTCAAATGTGTTTTATTTGCTGACGATACAACATTTTCTTGTTTGGGTAAAGATATAGAAAAAATGTTTGAGATGGTACAGAAAGAATTTGAGAAAATACAAAATTGGTTTCAACAAAACAATTTGTCATTAAATTTGGATAAAACAAATAACATGATATTTAGTAATAGGAAGACAACTGTTGATTTCTCATTTAAAATAGATGGTATTGACATCTGTAAAGTCAGTGAGGTGAAGTTTCTGGGTGTCATCACTGATGACAGGCTGACATGGAGACCTCACATACATTATTTAAGAACAAAAATATCTCAATCTATTGGAGTGTATAAAGTCAGGGGGTTATTTAATGACAAGGCTCTGCTTGTGTTGTACAATTCAATAATTGTTCCACATTAAATTTACTGAATAGAAGTCTGGGGTAAAGCTTGCAAAACAACTCTTGTACATGCTCAAGAGAAAGATGTACTTTAATCCAGGCTATAAGATTGTGGAATGGTCTGGAAGATGATCTTAAAAATGCCAGATCTATTTAAGAGACAGATAAAAGCTATTGTTGATGGTATATGGAAAAGTAAAATGTAATGCTATATGAATTGTTGTTTTGAGTTGATGTTTTTATTTTTATTTAGTGTTGTTTTGTAAATTATTTTTTGTTTTAATATATTCTGGGGATAAAAGGGGCAGACATTATAAGATTTATTTTTCTTCTGCTACCTTTCATTTTATTTTGATTTTTGATTTGTGTATTTTCTTTGTTTTTTGTTGTATATAGTTATTTTTTAATGAAATGAATAAATTTTTGGAATTGAATTGAATTGAATTGAATTGAATTGAATTGAATTGAATTGAATTCAGTGTATCCTCAGCCCACCCTATCCCAAGATGCACTGCAGGCTGACTGGGAAATTTAAATAAAAATCTGGCGGTACAGAAATTGAAAGTTTAAACTAAAGCATTTGTGTTGTTAGGCTTTTGTCATTTGCATAGACATGTTTTTAAATTTTATTCTTGTCAGAACTCATCATAAACAAACTTGTATGGCAGATCCCTTAGTTCTTCATGTATTATATCAAAGATAGTTTGTTAATTTATAATATCAGTAATATTAATATATTAGCATTTTGCTAATTTTGATCTTCATTGCCTCTGTTTAGTGCCGTCATGATTGCTAAGAGACAGGACATATGCCGGGGTAAGGGCAGGAATAAAGCTGAAGGCTCGACCATTCAAATTCACAAATATTTTCTTCCGGTCTTTGCAGTGAAAAAGGACCCGACCTACGTTGAACAGGTAGGCTGGGTCCTTTTAAAGATGCAGTCCCTGGATTTGGACACATCCATTGCCACCTTAGTGTAACAGACTTCTTAAGATCGAACCATTTCAGAGAGAACCGAGTCAGATATTCACCTGGACAGGCTGCTCAGTCAGTTCCGGCTCAGGATGGGGGGCAGGAAATGGGGTGGGTTGTACCTGGGAGAGAGGTAAAGTATGGGTGAAATGGAAGCTACTGAAGTGTGGCTGAGATGTGGGGGGGGCACTCTGCTGCTGTGACACCACAGGGGACTTGGCCAGTCCAAGAAGTGGAGCAGCAAGCGCCAAACTGGGCACATGTTGAGGTGTAGATAGAGGGGTCTGAGGGGTGCCAAGAGAAGGTACAGATGGAAGGGCTGCATGAGGAGTGAGAGGAAGGGAGGGAAGGTGAGGTGAAGGTGAGTAGTAGGAGCTAGATATCGGAGTGTCGCTGCTGCTGTAGGCAGACGGCAGAGAAGCTGGGGAAAAGGTAGGGGGCATCTGAACAATGGGGTATGATGAGGAAAACTGGGAAAGAAAAGGGGAAAATGAAATAAAATGAACAACAACAGCGACTCGATTCATACAACATTCCCACAGGTCCTGTGTGTATTACTGCAACCCTGCACATTTTACAGGCTGTTCAATTCCAGCAGAAAATTTAGTTTATTCTTGTGTTTCTAATATTACCACAACACACCTGTGTGCTGATCTGAAGAGGCAGAAGGGGCGGGGGAGCGCTGCAAAATGGAAAACTGGAGGAGGGATCAGGAGGGCTCAGGTGTGACGCTGGCTGGTCAGCAGATAACAGCTATGAAAGAAGATCAAATCAAAGCTTTTGAATTGGAAATGCAGATTAAGTTTTGAGGTTCAAAAAGACCTTCTTAATTCGTCCATAATTTATTGTCATTTAATTTATTATAACTTTTTTCCAAGCCCAAGCTATTTTAAGGCAAAAAGACTTTGTGTCAGAAATGTGAAAATGTACATTTTTAAAATTTGAATGGATCAATTCTATAGTTGGAAATGCTTCACTGTGACTCAGGTAAGCTGCTGAGCAAGCAGACTAATTCTGTGTGGTTTGTACTGTGCTGCTCTACCTGGGATGGGGCAGCAGCTGGTTGGAGATGACACTAAAGGGAGAAGAGACAAATGGGAAGGAAATACAAACAACATAAATAGACTTTTTCATACACACACATACCCCCACACACACACACACACGGAGCATGTGTACTAAACAACAGAACATATCTATTTTCCTAACACAACAAACATATGTTTTTAAATAGTTGGTGACACTATATTTAGTACATTATCAAAAACTTTTCCTTCTGCTTTTTACAGGCTCTACTTGCCGAGACATCAGATATGACACAGTGAGATGTGAATAATCTTAGTTGGCTGGTCATAATATTATGGCTGATGTATGTATATGGCATTGCCTGGCAGGGCTGCATTGACTATCTGTATATTTTGTATATTCTGGTTTGTGCGTGTCCCTTTTTCCACGCGTCACCAGAGGTCAGTCCCAGTTTGACGCATGCAGTACCTGCTCCTGGCTGGGCTGGGCGGTCTGCAGAGGTGGGGCTGCAGACAGGACGCTCTGCACTATCTGTCTACTCTGCTGCACAGCAGGGGCTGACATAGCTGGAGCAAAACCTGCCTGTTAGAAACACAGAGAGATCACATTCAATAAAGTTGTTTTCTTAGATATAATTGTCTAAAAATAAACTAAGCTTAAGATTTAGAGTTTTAAAGCAAAAGCTGCAACAAATGGGGTCTTTTAGGGATTTATGTGGTTCCCTATGAGAGGTTACAATGAGAAAGAAAATTGTAGCATTAGTCAATTGCTATTATCTGTTATGTTCTCTAAAAAAAGAAATGGGACAATTACTGCAAACTAAGCAGGAGCAGAAACTGGGTGTTAAAAGGAGCTATGCAGTTGGCGAAATCATAAAAGATACTGCAGACTGCTGCTATGCAGGATTTAACCTACATAAAATCGCCTTCTCTAACATACCAGTGGATCTGCTCTGCCTTTGTTGTAAAGTTGTGATGAAAGCAGCTTCCTGTTAAGATTAGGGGTATGGCAGACGGGAGCATCCAAGCTCCGACTCTTGTCAGTGTGCTCAGTCATGGAGACAAAAGTACCCGCTGTCTCCCTGTAGCTGTGCACTGGCTGATTAACATCTTTTCTATCGTAGAGGGTGGGAGAGCTGGTCCTGCGACTAACAATGTGATGGAGACAATAGTTGAGAAGGCTGAGGTCTCCGCTTTCACAGTAACTTTGCGGGAACACGGCGCGAGAGGATGAGGAGTGGCGTGAAAGCGGGGTGACCGTCGTTGGCTGACTGTTTGGCGACGAAGCAGGAGCTGAGGCTAAAACGTGAGGTAGAGCGGCTGCAGAGGATCTTAAGAAACATAGAGATGTAGGTGAACGCGGAGCGGATGCAATGGGAGCGTGTTTGTGTGTGTGGCCCAACGATCCTCCCCCTTTACTTCTGTCCTTGAAGAGAAGAGACGTGCAAGCTTTGCAGCGGTGAGGCTGTGGGCTGCGTGAGACACTCAGACAGACTTCTGGGGGTGGTTGTAAATTCAGAGCAGAGTGAGGGGAATTAAAATAACTTGCTGAGTCATGAGGAGAGCGCTGACGTGAAGGTAAAAGAGGAGATAACGCTGAGGCATTCTGGGTACAGTTTGTGTAATCTGCAGCACGCACTGGACTCTCTGAGCTATCGGAGGATGCTGGCTTCTGTATCGGACACAAGCAAGCAGCTTGATTAATCGTTTTAGAGGCAAAGTGAGTCCTACACTCAAACATCTCAATCAAGGAGGCGCTGCCTCGCCTAAAATGCGTTGTGCTCTCATTGATGAGCAGCTTCTCATGGCAGACAAAGGGCTCACTATTGTGACGCTGATCAGGTGTCATTTAAAACAAACAAACAAAAAGAAAATAGGACATGCGTTACTGCCGAAAACAACAGAAAAAAAATAACATTTTAACAGAGAATTACAGCTTCAGATAAAATCGAATTGTTTTTACTCACTGGTTGACATTGGTGCAGTTGTGCTGCAGGTTTCTGAAAAGCCCCAGGCTGCAGCGTACCTGTGGGTTGCTGGTAGTCTCCTGGGTATAACTGTGTAGTTGACTGTGTGTTGTTTTCATGTGAAGCCTGTGCTGTGGGTTGATAGGAAGGTCCCTGATGGATCTGAGGTTCGGCTTGTTGAGGAGGACTGCAGACCATCTGAGATGTGGAAATGGGCTCTGGTAGCGACTGGTATGTGCCATTATGCTGATTTAGACCATCTAATTTCATGGCAGAGTTTACTCCACTATCAGCTGCAACAACAAAATAAATAAACATTATGATTCATGATGCCCTCTGCAGGATGGGAAGACATGGAGTAATCTCTAATTTAACTGCTGGGACATGTAGTGTGATTGCTTTAATTGGCTGTTACTCAGACAGTATTTCTGACCTTTTTAGGTTATAAAATACTAGTTTTACTAGCTTGTGCAAGGTGTTTAACTGTTTTTAGTCTCTCACGTATGGCAGATGTGATGACAGGCACAATACAGGTCAGAATTTCTTGGTCTTCATAATCCACAGGGGCCAACGTGACTCCCTCGGGTGCACCAGTACCAGGAACCTGCAGTAGGTTCTGCTGCACCTTCTTCACAGCGGCTTCACTGTTTGCGTTTGGGGAGCCAGTCCGCACCCTCCTCCATTTGATCAAAGCAACACGATCTCTGATGGACTTCCCAACTATCTTCACGTCACATTCCAGGAAAAATCCAGATTCCACCTGCAGGCGACAGGTAAGATGTTGCAGCTCAGAATGAGTTTTGTACTCAACATTTTGTGTGACAAGTCAGCTGTTTATTTCCACAAACTACACAGAGCTACACAGAGTTTCTATGCTTTCTTGAAACAACTAAAGCAAGGTAATAAAAAAAATCATAAAATAAAATGTACAAAAAGAAATAATAAATTATTGAACAGTGAGTAGTAATCAGGGGCGGACTGGGGAGAAAAAGAGGCCCGGGAGTTCCTAACAGACTGGCCCACGTACTGCTGCCCGGTTTAAAA
>JARVGW010000682.1:17084795-17137324 GCA_031762495.1 Anablepsoides rubrolineatus
AAAAATAATAAATTATTTTAAATTTTCTATCATAGGTTTTACTCATGCTGCTCGAAAAACTCTAAAAAACCGACAGAATCTATCAGAAAAGTATTAGGAGTTATCACATACTTTTAAGAAATTATGCTGAAACAGCGGAAAACACCAGAAACACAAGAAAACATCTTCTTCTTATTGTTTATTGGCGGTTTGCAAAAAAACTCTAGGTGTGCATTACCGCCCACAAGAAAACATCCGCAAATTTACAAAATTATGAAGAAATTAGCTTACCTTTTGGTAGCCAGATAGCATCCTTAGGGCTTCCGGTGTCTAACCCAATCAAAATCCTGGATAGAACGCATTGCGGCAGCCGACCAATCACTGACGATCTCTGTTGTCCACTGAAAAAAAATATCCGCCAGAGCTCTAGAGAGAGGGCTCTCTAGAGCTATGCCTGAGACGTCTGCCCGGACATTTTTTACAGCGCGACACGCAGATAGTCCGCAGGGATTTTCAATGTAAATAATAGGTGTGCTAGGTTTGAGAAGCACGTCGGTCAACATGTCCGACGATTTCAAGTTTTTCGCCGGACAATTGTAATTTACGTCGGTAATGTCCGACGTGTTTTTGCAAACACTGCTGTGTTAATCAGATGGTAGTTAAATAACTTTTTAATAACAGGCAGCTAAATAAATAAAACACTAGCTAACTACATTTAGCATTTCAGACTGTATTTTGTGTAGCTAATGTAGCTAATTTCTTAAAAATGTAATATGTTCTGATAATGGGATGAATAAATCCATTTTACTTTATAACTTGATAGCCAGGTAATGTTTTCCTGTTTTTAGAATATAAAATAACTGTCCGTTTTTTGTTTTTCATTTTCTAGTTTTAAAATAGACAGGCTGTTGAGGTTGTACAACATTACAAATATATTGGCTAATACAGACACAGTCTGTGCTCAGGCCCACCTGCTAATTGTGTTTTTATTGGAAATCAAGAAGTTTTCATGTTGACAGCATTTTTATGGGAATATTTGACTCGAGTCAGTTTTAACACGTTCTTTTACTTGTTGGTTTGAGTCACTTCCTCAGAAAAATAAGCACAGACTAAGCAGCACTGGAATGATGAAGTCTGGCAGAGCTCCCGCAGCTCTACAGAACCAGAGGAAGGCTAAAGCTGTCCTTGCTGACACAAATCACCCTCTTCTTCACCATTACAGATTGTTGCCCTCTGCTCGCAGATACATGGTGATTAAACACAAACAGGTTGAAATGTTCATTTATCCCCTTTAGTGTCGGCCTCATTAATAATTTGAGATAAGCCCAAATAAACTGGTGGTATGTGATTGTACGGTGTGCTGTATGGATGCTGTGGTGTACTTTTGCTCTCGCAGTCTGCAAAACTAACAGCCTCACAATAAAGTTGATCTAATCTAATCTAAAATGAAAAACAAACGACCAAAAAGAACACAAACCGTGAAGGAAGCCATTTACGCCAAACAAGAAAAAACAACTTTAAACGGATGGTTTCAGGTCTCTTTGACTCAGTTTCACTCCTTGCTGCATTTGATTGAGTTGTTTCTCCTGTGAGGCAACTAATAATCTAAGGACTTAACAGTGAGGGGCGAGTAGTTCCAGAATAATTTACATGTCAAAGGCCCTGTCACACTATAACGTTTGAGACGACTTATGAAAGTTTGTTAATGTCTAAATTACTAATAAGTTATATATTTGATCAGTTTGTTAGCATTGCAGTATGCACATGGCTAAAAAGAGACTTCCAGTTAATTTGTTTAATTCAATATTTAACGCAGATGTCTTTAAATTTTTCATAACTTAGCATAAGCTGTCTACAAACCCTGACCTTTTCTGCAGGAGTGTTTGATTAAAATTCTTCACACAAATGGCTGAAGCTGCAGGATATTACATTTCAAAATCCAACATTCAGAATATTTTCATGTAAAGACTAAATTGTTTCAGAAATATGAGTGAAAGTTTTGAAACGCCACGTGCTGCTGTTGAGGAAGAGTGGCAGCTAATTCAGCAGGATTGTTGTTGTTTTAGTCAGACAAAGCCAGATAACATTTCCATGTATTCACTTAACAGGATGCTAAACTGCTCTTCC
Source organism: Anablepsoides rubrolineatus (assembly GCA_031762495.1). Classification (NCBI taxonomy): domain Eukaryota; kingdom Metazoa; phylum Chordata; class Actinopteri; order Cyprinodontiformes; family Rivulidae; genus Anablepsoides; species Anablepsoides rubrolineatus. The sequence continues at coordinate 17,086,902 of JARVGW010000682.1, forward strand.
TGTACTTCAGACCCACTGAACATATTTTGTGTAAATAAAAAAGAAATACACGAGACTCTGACCTTTCTTGGTTTTGAACCTGAGCATCATTTGAAGAGGTTGGAATAGAGTTAATGCATAATATAATTGAAATTGTCAAGTTTAATTTAAAAACTAGCAGCAAAAATAGCTTTTTTCTAAGAGAGCTGTTAAGTTTAAACGATTAGCATTAAAATTCATTTGATCTCTTTTACACAGCATCTTAATTGGAATACCATTTCTATGACAAACTTTAATATTACTCACAAATATATAGAGAAATACTGACTGACTGAAGTGTTAGAATTAGGGCCATCCTCCCCCCTCACACTGGTCTGATGGGCCCCCTCCTGCCCGCTGGCTGTTTTCTTATCTTATCCTAACAGAAAAATATTATTGTGGAAGAGTGAGTGGTGTTTAAGACTGAAGAGCTGTGTTGGCCTCTGCTCTCAGCTGCTTCCAATTTTAACCCTCTCTGTTTGCTATTAGATGGATGTAGTCTCAGGAGAATAACACAACTGAGATAGTGTGTAAAACAACAGACTTATTTTCTGTTTAAAACAAACCCAAATGTTCCATTCACGGATTAGTGAGCAGTGGGATTTCTCACCGGATCAGGAAGATAAATATTCATTAACTTTGCAGAGTTACAAGACACTAAGTTTTTTCATAAAACCTTCAGGAAACATTAACTAAAATGTGAGGAAACTCCTTGCTGCCCTCTTGTGGGGGAAATATGTCACTACAGCAGTTTCTGAATATATTGAGAACAGTTTTTGTTTCTTTCCCAGTGAAGTGGAATCTAAACGATCAAAGCACGCACTACAAGCTGAACATCCTGGAGAACACGACCACAGCTTTCGTCTTTGTCATCGTTGTTGTCAACGTCTTCATCACAGCCTTCGGCGTCCAGCGGCCCAACCCAGGACCCTCAGCACCTTCTTGACGTGACGCTCGACTACTGCCAGAGTTATCAACCAGACTTTTCCCAAACAGGATGGTCGTGTTATTTATGCGCTGTCTTGCATTTGTGTTTTCTTTTACACTGTGGACCTGAAAAAATGTTTTGTTTTTATTTCCTCAACATTTTATTTTGTTTTGTTTTGACCTCTCATCATGCTCAGGTTACTGATGCAAACAAAGGATGGCCTTTATGAAAGAAAAATCAGGAACACCCTACTCTGTTCAAATATAATATAAACACTGTGACCGCTTCCTGAAAAAAAAGACTTTCTGCTGTTATTTTTTAAAGTTTTTGTGTTAGTTCATATATTTTGTAACAGAACATACTCCATATAAAGTCTTCCTCTTCTGCATGCTTTACTTTGTGCAGCACCTTTACAGTGGAGTTAATGTATGTTTATGGTGCTTTAAATGTTCATTAAATGAAGTGGACCTTGTTTTTTTAAGTGCTATGCAACATGCAATATTTAAATAGATTGCCATTTATAGTACTTAATGTCTGTCTTTATCATCGGTTTGTATATTCACTTTTTGTAAGAGAAGAACACTTCTTAGCTTTAACTATACACTCTTGGACATTCACTGATATTTTTAAATAAAACTATAAAACCAAACTGTCACCCATGTTTTTTTATTTTAATTTTCAAAAACTAAAGAACTTGGCACTTGTAGGACATTTTTCCAGAACAAAGCCCACAACAAAGCATGACAAACCCAATTATTATATTACCAAAAACAAAAATTCATTATTACACCTTTAGGATATAATTTAAAAAAAAAGACAGAAACAACACAATAAAAGTGTTGTGTAACTTTAAAATTGCACTTCATTTTGAAACATCCATTCTATAAAGTTGTTTACAAACTACTTAAATATCCAAATTTAATTTAATGCAAATTATTTACTTACAAACTTAAAAATAGACTTTTTTTTCCAAAAGAGAGGCACATTTGGTTTTATCCAAAAGCTACAGCTTATATCCAGTTTACAATACAATATTTATCACTAACTGGCAGAAAAATGTACAATCTATGTTAAAAACCAGGCTTCTGTAGCTCAGAGGGTTTGTAGATGTGAATATAAAAACTCCTGTAAGCCTGTGAGTCTTAATGAAAAGTTAACATGAACTCAGGCCAGCGGGAAAAATAAAAATGTTCCATCCTGCCAAGAGGAAACAAAAGCAAGGAAATATATTGAGGCATGTTTCCTTTTTCTTTTCTTTTTTTAGCAACACGCTGAAAACAGGAAGCGTGGTTTTAGATACTCAGTAAATACATCTTCAAGAAAAGATTTAAATTAAAAAAAAAACTTGGTTAGAGATGCCACGAAGTAGGTGGCAATGCCTTAACCGTATGTGTGTTGCTGGCCTCAAGGGCCAATTCCATCCTTGTCAAGGGGAGTGCTAACCTTCTCTCCTTTCATACAACACACTGAGACCGGCCGGAGAGGCAGGATTTAAAGACCCACATACGCCGATTGGTCTCAGTCACGGTTTAGGTTAAACTTTATTGACGACAAAAATTTAGTGATTTTGTTTATTTTACAACATAATTCTCTTGCCTCCCGAAACAATACGATATTTCACCGTTTTATTCTAATATTTGTACATTTTTACTCGTAAATATCTACACCCACAATGCATTTCGACCGGAAGACGACATATCATTAGTTAAAAAGTATCACGTGATATCTAAACCCGCTCGACACGTTTAAATTTAGCTTTTCACACAAAATATCGTTTAGGTTTGTTCTGATAATTAATAAGTTTTACTTTCCTTTTTTCCTCCCTTAAATATGAGCTGCAGAATTTATTATAGCGCTTAAAAAACAAATTTAATGATGTAGTTTGTCTTTTGTCCAAAAGATGGCGCTCATTGTGCAAAATCAAGTTTATAACCTCCTGGTCCAGGCTTTAAAATATACAGCTGAGCTTCATAATGTTATTTTCAATGTCTTATATAAACAATATTAATAAAGTTGTGTTAGCGCAACACATTAAATATAAAAAATCAATAAACAACAAATAAATACACTGATTATTTTGGGATTCATTGTAACTGCTTTGTTTTCTTCCCCTCATTTGGGCATTCAGGACACTTGGCTTATTTACCCAATACAACAAAAATAGTGCTTTCTTGCTAAATGCTTTTGTATACAAATATTTACACAATTAGAAGTTGTACAAAACTTATTCCTGCCTCAAAACTATTATCTCCCTTTAACCCGTTCAACAAGACATGAGAATAAAATAAATGAGCACAAGTGCCAAATTTGTGTCTTTCTCATTTCAAACTAAATGCAAAATAAAAACTGCACTGTGCATATTTCACACCATGAGCAAAATCAGTTTTGAGTACTTGAGAAGATACAGAATGCCTTAACAGTATATCAGTCATTCTGAAGCACCAACTGTGAAGGAGTCACCCTTTACTTCATGAGGCCTTCTTCAGAGTACCAAATAAGAACCTCCTGAGCTTTTCTTTTCAAGCCAAGAGCTGCCATCCCAAGGGCCCGGCTGCCTCCAGACACTTTAGCTTCTAAAAGAAAAAAACAATAGCCAATACAAAGAAATCAGGTTTTAAATTATTTAGGCTAATAATGTAAAAACATATACAAGTATTTAAACATGTTAGAAGAAACTGAAACACTTTTTACCGCTGTAATAATAAAGTAAAGCCATTCCCAGGGCCAAGCTGAAACAGCCCAGAAAGAAGAAGGGGCCTGGAATGTGTGCAGAAATATAAAGGTCAGTATTTATATTCAGCTTCTGTCAAAGCAATATACAGTACTACTACAACACTTGCAGTTTTAGACTGCTTACTTTTTGTAATACAGACAAAACTAGGTTTGATTCTACTGTTTTATAAATTAAATTCAAATAAACTTTCAAACCTCAAGAAATATTTAAAATATCTAGATGATTTTTCTAAAAAACCTCAGAAAACTCTAACCAATGAAACCTATTTTTTTAATCGCTGAAGATGTGAAACTGTCTTAAAAATGCACCATAAGTAGACCCCAAAAATGTTCATGCTTCTGGAGTGAGATGAGTTACTGCCACATTACCCACCTCTTTCATTTAAATCATATTTCTGCTTATAAGCATGAGATAGCATGAGCGGATCCAAGGCATCTGAGACAAAGGGTTAAAAATATATTTATTAAAATGCAATAAATAATACATGCAAACTTTGTTTCTGAAAGACCCTAATAATTAATCGACTTTTGAATGAGATGAAATTGTTTTTTTTTTTTTTTTGGTGCTTACTTCTGAGGCGGAGCCGTGTGGGCAGGCTGTAGTACACCTCCTCCACGTGAAGATGAAGAGCTCGGTAAAATTCCCTGCAGGCTTCCTCACCTTTCCCCTGCAGGTGGGTCAGAAGCTCGCCGAGGCGGACACTTGTCGGTACGTCCAAATTTCTGAACTGTACAAACATCATAAAGTTAATACATGATAATAAGTCTGTGATTTGCAGGTTTGCCTGATCTTCTGAAGGCATTTATATTTGTTTTAAAAAATCACTATTTATGTCAAAATGTTTTTTTTCTTTATTGGATTTTGTTTACGGTCATCTGATGCCAGGACTTGAAGTCACATAAGTGCTGAAAATCATTTCATATGCAAAGATGAAATAAAAACCAATACACTATAGTGAGAAATCATGACTGAAGGTACTTGTTTTGGTATAACTATTACTTTCCAAATGTGCTGACTGTCTGATATTTATAGGTAGCAAATCTGAAGCAGAGGGACCAGCCTTCCCATTGAGAACCTTTGCTGCTGTACATTTCTGCTGAAAAACCAGTCCCCGCTGCACACCTGGCTGCAGGCAGGCCACCTTCAAATCCAGCCGGGTGACTGAGCAGGACTCACCTTGGTGGCCTCTTTGTCTGTGAGGATCTGAGGGTAGATTCTGTTGAGCTGCAGGATGAGTTTGTCCACCAGCTCCGTGTCCAGTCTCTGCTCAGCTTTCAGGAAGGAGCTGTCCTCAGTCAGCTGCTCATGGAAACTATCTGAGAGCAAGAAAAAAAGTGAAAATGTGCAGCAACTAGTAGCTACCAATGAGGACAGCACAGAAAAGGCTCCGTGTTATTACATACTTTAAATAGAAACGCGAAACAGGCATGAGAGTTAGGGTTAGTCTAAAATATATACATAAAGTAAAATTACTACGAAATAGTTTATAGTAAGACTCTTCTTCCTCCTGTCAAACTTTCCGATTGGAGAACTTTTCAGGGAACCAAAATGACTTGAATGACATTTCACCGTCTTTGACAAGGCGAGGAAAGCTTTCAGGATGTTCCAGCGGAGGTGATATTAAAAATATTATTAATAGAGGGGTATATATACAAAAGAAAAGTATTCATTCGAAGTAAATGGAGAATTACTTCGTATTTTCGGTAAAAGTCGACACAAACCTCCCATTCTGGCGTCCCCTCTGTTGAGTGATTTGGACGCGCCCCGTGACGTCATTACGTCGGTGCTGATAGTTGTACGTGAACTAGATCCAGTCGCGACGCTCCGATGTTACTAAAATCAAGTCTTTTTTCTAATTGATAGATATTTCTACTAAAAAGAACTCACTTTCTCGTAATTAAAGGCCAAGATATTAGCTACATGTCATTGGATCAGCTACAGAAAGGTGTTTTTATCTTAAAATATTTACAATATTAAAAAGGTCTAGTATCTTTTTTTTTTATAATTCACTTCAGTAGAAAAAAAGAACTAAATATTAGAAATATTAGCATCTTACTTTCTTCATCACCAGTGAATTTAGGTCTAGTATCAACCACACAAATGTATTTAGTTTTGCAAAATTTTAAATGTTTTGCTATAATTTAAGAAGTTTTAAAATTAGCAAGCAAATGTTTCACATTGAAAAAAAAAAACAGTAAATAAACCAAACATTTGATGTGTGGAAGTTAGATTTATTTCTTCACCAGCATTAACTGGCTGTAGTATCAGGAGCCAACACATACTTTTAACCACAGTTAAATTGTAACATCTAAATTCAATCTCCCCTATTTTAACAAAAATGATAATGAACCCTGTAGTCTGAGCAGAGACAAATAAATAGAATTAAAATCGTAGCAAGATGACATAAAATGAATACTGTCACAAAGTACAAACATTTATTTTTTTCTTTTTTAAAAAACCTGTTTTGCAAATTGCACTTACACAAACAAAACACACGATGGCACTGCAGACATGTTGCTTTTAGACGTAAAATATAAAAGTTGTATTAAAAATTACTTCTTTATGAATAAACTTTATGAATACTAATAACATTTTGTTAACTTATAAATCTTTAAATAGTTTAACATTAAAAAAAATGCTCCTCAATCAAAGCACGCTTACTTTAGAGCCAACAAAAACTTTGCAGAGCTGTAATTTTTGAACAACTCTGCCAAGTTCAGTATAACCCCCAGTTTACAAACCACTAACTTTGAGCTGCTGTAGGTTGCAGGATCAGAGTGGTAATGATAAACATGTTCATTTGCTGAAGAGAAGACAAAGTAAGCAAACATGTTATTTACTGAGCATTAAATCTGATATATATCCATTGTTTATTACCCCACAAAACATATCTTTTGTTTTTTAAGGCTAACATAATACCTGACTTTGCTGCTATGAAATAAATTAGGCGAAGAAATATTTTGACACTTGAAATTGTGACAAAGAATCTCACAGTTAAGAGTTAAAAACACTGAAAAAGTAAAACAAGCTTAATTTTAGAGACAATTATGAATAATCTATGAGCAGATATGTGATAATAAAAAGTGCTCGGTCATGGTAACAGGCATCAATAAAATCCATCTTCATCCTTCCGCTGGTTCAGCAGTCGTCGCTCTGAAAAGTCCTGGAAGACTGAGTCATTTTCCAGTCTTGCAGTTATAAAACTGGAAGGAATTTTATTTACTTGTTTTGGCATTTTTAATTCAAGGTCCTTGGTGAATACTGCTGGATATGTTCTGGTGTCTGTACTGATGGGATAGAAACCAGGGACACAGTGTAACTGTCACACTCCGATAGGCTTCCTTAAGGACACTTGGCTTGAGGGGTTCACTGCAAATGAAGACAAAACACAATCAAATTTCCACTGTGTTAATGAGACAAGTTTATTATTTATTTATTTGAATATTTGATGTAGTGTCATATATATTTTTGCAATTGGTCCAACATGCAACATTTCAACTCAGACACTCATGCAAATTGAACTAAATTAAACAGATTTAATTAGCGTAATCTACTCTATATTTTAGAAATTTAGTTGCAACAATTTACCTGATTTTAATTAAAGATCAGACATGGATTTAAAATTCATCAAGACTAGAGTAAATATTGGAAGTGTGCATTTTATGCAGATTTCAAGTCAGAAATTGCACAAGTAGTTCACAGAAGTACAAATGAAAATGATTATATTGAAGACTAGGGGTGGGTAAAAAAATCAATTCATAAATGCATTGAAATATATTTTTTTTCTCATTCAGTATCAATTCTGAAAAATCCTCACATTCAATTCAATGCCCTGGCCAATATGTTTTTATGCTTGCACTCCATATTTAAAACAAGTATTATTGTGCTACTGCTATATTTTATGTCTTGAAACCAAGTGTGAGGTTAACAATACTAGACCTATCAAAGATATTTGTTTCCACTTGCAACGAAAACTAAACGAAAAAACAAACAGCAGACAATGACATACAATCCACAACAGAAAAGAAATGTTCAGCTTAATCAAACGATTATTATGAAATCTGTAGCAAAACTAAGTGTATATAAACCCTAAGCTGAACAAATGCAAATCTTGTCATGTTTTGTGTCTCAGCGTTAATCTGACTCACATGGTGGTTGGAAGAGGCTCCCTTCCCCTTTGTTTTGCCCTTGCCTCCCACTGCTGTGGCACTGCTGCGTCGTGCCTGTTCGTGGTCGAACTCCAAATCCTCCAGGCGTTGAGTTAGAGCCAGTTTCTGCTGAATTGCCATGCGCAGCAGTGAATTCAGCGTCTTCTTCTCGTCCTCAGCAGCAGCCAGCTGCCTCTGCATGTCGTCCAGCTGGGTCACATACTCATCGCATCTAAGAGGAGGAGAGGAAGTAGGAGGAGAAGACAGACCCAGAAGGCAGGATAAACATTACTGCCAGTAGGTGGAGTTGTTTGCCTCAGATTGATCACTGTTTTTCAAACAGCATCTTCCAGATGGAAAGATAAGCCCCCTACTGGCTGTGCCAGTCACATCAAACAGTTCCCACAATGCTTTGTGTCTTCCATATAAACAAATAGTAACAAAATGATAAAAATCATTAGCAGAGATGTTCAAATGTTTCTCTTGAAATGCTGGGGGGGAGCATAATTGCTCATTTTAGCCACTTGACTGAACACACAACAAACATTTTGTTCGCTTGTCTTAAAAAAATATTTTCTTGTTTAGAATAAACAGGAACATTGTTCTTAATGTCCACATGTGTCACAAATTACCTTGTAGCAAACATGGCTCGAAGGGAGGAGAACGTAGCTGCATCCTCTTTCAGAGCCTTGAGCTCATTACGGAGCTTCATCATGGTCTCAGTCACCATGGCCTTCTCACTGTCATACTTACTCTTCAGATTGGCCAGAGCAACCTCTGCTGTCTGGGGCATATGAATATTACAAATTAATTATGTGTACATATGAACCCTGATGAACACACGTATTTGACAGATCATAAAGCTCTGACCTGTTTGTTGGCCTTGAGCACAGCTCGAAGGGTAGCAATTTGTTCCCTTTTGGTGCTAAGCAGGGACTTGAGTTTGAGGATCTCTTCCATGCAGGCTTCTTTGTCTTTGTCCGCCACCGTGCTCAGTTCCAGACTGGCAAGTCTCTGACGGGACAGCTCTGTCGTCCGGTCCACTGCCTGCTGCAGGTGGCGGATCTGGTCTCTGATGATGGCTACAAGGTTATAGATGTTCATGGGTTCTGGGCGGTGCTCTGCGGGGGGAGATGCTGTAACCGTGGCGCTGCTGGAATCACAGCTTCCACTCCCACTGATCAACCCGCTGGTGAGAAGTACGGTCTGGTTCTTGCCTTCCTTGTAGTAGTCGAGCATGACTCGATTAGGCGTCTCGTTGTTACACATGCATACATGGTTGTACAGGTTGGCCAGCTCTTCACTGAAAGCTACGAGTTCATCCTGGGCAACGTTAAGACTTCCGAGCGATTCTCCCGCTGCCTGGCTAACCAGCCGGAGCTCCTTCTCTAGACGACTAACTTCCAGTTTATCTGCTTGGCTTATCTTCTCAAGCGAGAACAACTTTGATCTTAAGTCCTGGACATCGCTCTCCAACCGCACTCGCTCCTCCTCATATTGCGTTCGACACTCCTCGTACTGCGTCCTCAGTGTCTTCAGCTCCTGCCTCAGCTCTCCAGCTTCAGAAACAGCCACGGTGTACTTGCACTGCAGGATCTCAGGACCGTTGATGTCCAGCTCGTAGTAGTCTCCGTCATCGTGGCTGTCCCGGTCTTTTTCGCTGTCGAGTGCGGACTGGCGCTCCTTGCTGGCCTGGAGTTTCCTCATCGCGATTAGGTTTTCAGTCAGTCTGTTAACGGTTTCTTTTTGCTCGGACACAGTGCCGTAGGCGTGTTCCAGCTGCTTCTGGCTCTCCTGCAACGAGTTGATCAGGGCCATTTTTTCACGTTCAACCTTAGGGAGAGAAGAAAAGCCCAACAATTACCAAAGATGTGTCCGATAATAAACATTCTGGTCAACGTTTTCTTTCTGGGCACCTAATCCAAATAACTGTACAATCAGTTGTAAACTCAAGTTTTGAATACATTCCATTGCTTTGATTCCTCACTTTAGATAAATATTAAACCTAAGATTAAAAAAGGAAACTGAAAGTCTAAATGAAAGCTCTTGCCTTTTATCACAAAGTAATGAAATTACTCAGGTTGATCAGAATGGAGTATTGTTTTTATTCATGTATAATATAATCTAGAGTACAATGCAACCCTCATTTTTTGCGTTTAAAAACAAAAAAAATCGAATCCTCATGTCTAAAACTACCACTAATTTAGGATAGACTTCAGGATTTTTCAGCCTGTCACGGAGCTCGAAGGGAGAATAGATGATTTATCCCCTGCAGCACAATATTTCAGTTATATACAAGAAAATATTGTGGTTGTACATTAGAAAAAAGTTGGTCAAAATTTACTCCCGTGTATAATACACCCCCTACTTTATGGAGGATATGTTGGCATGAAATTCCTAGCATTATACATGCATAAAGACAGTATTTGCTTAACATCATGAAATCTAAAAAAATAATGCCCGCAAGCATCTTTGCTGATATTTAAATTGATCTCTTTTTCAAAGGAGGCCTGGGCCTGAAGGCAACCTTTTTAATCCAACGAGTACAAAAACAAGGTTTCGGGCAATGTCCTATTTTTTTAAACTAAAGCATTTTGTGTATTTCCTACCTGTGCAAGCTGTTGTTTAAGTTTCTGTATCTCTGAGATGTTGAGCTCACTCAGCAGGTCATCCACCAGGCTCGGAGCTGGTTTGAAGGCACCTCCCCTCTTGTTCGTTAACGTCCTGTTGTCTTCGTCGCTGTCACTCGTCTTGATTAAGCCGTTCTCGAAGCCTCTGATCAGATCATCGTTGTCAGGTTCAAGGACGGTGGAGGGATCCTCGTGGAGCTTGGGGTTATCAATGGACACATTAAAAGAGCTGTTGTACATGGAGCCACCGATGGTCATATAGTGGGAGAGCTCCTTTCGCATCGTGGCCTTCTGCTCGCGCTCAGTCTTTATGGTTTCTAAAGCCTCTGTCAGCTGTCGCTCTGCGATTTCTCTCAGACGCATGGCTTCGTCCAGCTGGCTCTGCAGGCACTGCGAGTCCTCCTCCAGACGACGGATCTCATGTTTTAGACCTTCAAATTCCACCTGTGCACATAAACAAACGGCTAAATAAGTCATGGATTAAACTCTATTCAGTTGGGTCTGTTGTATGGAAAAAAAACACCTCAGAGGTTTTCAGAACAAAACAGATAAAAACAGGTGACAAAGAGGTTTGTCTCACCTGGTTCTGTCGCAGCACAGACACTTGTTTCTGGAGGGAGATATTCTCCTCCTCCAACTCCGTGTAGTCCTGCAGCAGCCGAGCCTCTCGAACTTTATACTCTCTAATGTCATCTCGCAGCTGACAGCGCTGCATTTCTGCCAGCTCTGAGTTCTGTGCACACAACAAGAGAACAACATTGTGTTATTGCAAATCATACAAACAAAAAAAAACATCTCATTTCAATCTACGGTCACCATCACTGGATGTATTTTAGTGTCATTTGTGACCACGCAATAAAGACTATATAACTGCAGTGCTTTACACATTGTGGCTGAAATTAAGATCATCCCTTCAGCATGTTTCACATACCACAGGAGCAAGACTTCTGCAGGAGGAAATGTAGGCTATAAGACTCAGTAGAGGACATCCTTTGAGCCACTTATCAAGGGCTGATTGATTTTGTTCAGAAAATCATCAGTAGAAATAAAAGAGGATTTGAGTTGAATGTTTGTTCAATTTAAATGAAAATCTTAGGAAAGCAAGATAAATTACCTCTCTAATCTCAAGGGCAACTGCAGATAGGCGATCATTTTCTGCTTGTGCGCTGGAGACGGATGCTTTGGCTTGGCGGAGCTCATTCTGCAAATCCAAAACTTTCTGCTGGTAGAGAGCCTCCTTACTGGCAGACTCCAGGATCAAGGACTCCTCCCTGCTTTCTCCATCTGCTGCCACCTTCCTGTGGGTAGAGTGAGCTTGTCCAAAGGCCTTGTCATAAACAGAACGACAAAAGAAACTCATTTTAATGGGGGAATAATATCATTTTGAAGTGCACACACAGAACCATAAACATACAGCATGTGATTATCAACATTTACCTTCAAATTTCATTGACATTGCAAATATTAGCAAAGACCCAGACAAACAAGCTGACATACAGATTTGAGCCACATCAGCTATAAAGCTAAACTGGTGATGTAACAACTGTTCTCCAAATGTCACCACAAAGCAGCTGCTCTTTCCCACAAGATGTGATTTGAGGAACAATCAGTGGTGTGAACTGATCAGATGCCTTTGTTAACTACTGATGACTGGTTTCTTTACAGAAGTAAATGTAACAAGGAAAAGGAGTCATTAGTGACTATAGTGTGATCAACAGTATGAATAATGTAATACGAACAAAACCTGTAATCATACGACTCCAGACATCCATTCAGTGGAAAAAAATCGAGTTGCTATTACTTATATTATTTGTATTATTGCTATACTTTATCAGTAATGTGTAGCTATATAGACACGCCTAAATAACTTCAAAACCATCAAGGCTTTGTTAGAGGTTTAAAAATAAGAGTAAATTTTATTTGTATAGCACCTTTCACAGATAAACATCACAAAGTGCTGAGATAAACAACAGAGATAAAATAAATACAACATACATTAAACCATAAAAGCATACAATAAAACAAGTTAATATGACTAATAAAACATTAATACATTTAGCTAAAAGCTTGTCTGAACAACAGTGTCATAAGCTGCTTCTTAAAGAAGTCAACACAGCCTCACAGAGACACAAGGGCTCCCCAAATAACTTCATTTTGAATTTGCTGAGTCACAATGTGAGCAGCTGAGAACCGAACTGTGAATACAAAAAAAACAAACCCGCTGCAATAAATTATTTAACAAAGTGAGCACTGGAGATGCTTTTATCAGACAGTAACTACGGCGCACAGCAGCTAAAAAAAGCTTATATGGAAGTCCTTCAGGGAGCGGTTCCTCCAGTGACGAACTGGTTGCAAGAAACTGACTGCACTGAACAGAGGGGGAAACCCAAACTTCTCTCTTGAAATGCAACCTTATTTTACAACAAATTAAGATTTTAGAAGCTAAACTTATTTCTTCATCCAGACAAATGGTTTGAGTGAGAGATTGGCTCTGGCTGTCTTTAGAGAGGAATAGAGGTGGGGTCTTTTTTTCTCTTAAATCAGTTACTATCTCTTTTGTTTTTGTGGTGTTCCGAGTCAGAATGTTTTCTGAGGACCATGTCAGTCTCTGCATTTCCTCCCTGTACTCAGTTTCATCCTCCACTGATAGAAGTCCGTCTCACCAGTGAACCTGAATAGCACTGGATGGATGTGTTGTGGAGCAGACACGACTACAGAGTACAGTGAAATGGAGGTGGATGAGCACATAAACAGATGGAGGGAGCTAAATCAACAACAACGATGTAAGGACTTTAAACACTTGACAAAATGCTGAAAGTGTGACATTTAAATATATGCCACAATCAGCTGATTAAAGTGGGGGTTTTCATGACACTGATGTTAGAAGCATATCAGTCACTGTAAAGTGGTGGGATAAAGACTAAAGACAGAGTTAAAATCATAAAAATATTCAAGCATTTTTGTACAATTTACAGAGCTGGATTGCATGCCAAAATTACTCATTTTCTGTTGGTTGTAATAAAAAAATATGACAAGGACTAAACTGCCTGAGCTATATGGAAAAATATTAATATCAAAATGAGAGTTATAAATAAGTAATTTAATTTTAAACAATCAAATGAGCCTAGAGGCTAGTTGAAGACATAAAAATGTTTATCCAAACAAGCAATCAGGAAATACTAAAAAAAAAGGAAGTGGAGGAAAAAACATGATTAAGAGATATCATATTTCTTAAAACTTACTTGACAAGAGAAAATGTCTGCATCATGTGTAAATTACACCCAGGCTTAATGTTTTTCTCTTTTATATCCTAAAGACAAACTAACAAGACAAGTATAGAGATTTAATAATAAGATTAGACGCTTCATCACATTCCGACAGCAAGTATGGGCAAGTGCTTAGTACCTGGGAACTTTTTAATCCCTAAAGGCAGAAAACACTACACCAGTTTAAGATTATGTGAATAATATGTATTTAGGCATCTCGTTTTGCACACACACTTGAGTTTATATGACATAAGGTTAAATGACTGTCAACCAACACTTGAAGTATCTGTGTGCGTGGCTTTGACCTCACGTTACCTCCTTCAGCTGGTCCAGCTCCTGTCGAACCGCCTCGTATTCCGTCTCCAACTCATCAAATCTCTGCTTGAGCTGCTGCTTCTCCTCCAGCACCGCCAGCCCGTACTCCGCCGCCTGGATCTTTTCGTGGGTCGTTTCTCGGAGCTCCGCGGCCAGACGCTCCACTTCGGCTCGGAGCCACTGCGGCCCAGCTTCTGACACCAGCACCGCCTCGGGATATTCCTGCTCCTCCATTAGAAAACCCTTGGCGAGCCGCCGAGTCGAACGGTAACGGGACCCAGCCCCGACTTGTCTGTCTGGCTAATACTAGCACAGGAGGAGTGCAAGAAAAAAAAAAAAAAAAAGCTTACAAATCAGTGCTGTCTTTGTTTGAAGCGCATTGTCACAGTCTGTAAGGCGTTCACAGCTCCGTGTGCCTTTTTCCCGCCACAGACATCCACAAAACGTTCAAACTAAAAATACTTTTATCATCCTCGACTACTTTCCAGAGTGTCTTCATGAGGCTGGCAGAGGAAACTTCAGCTGAGATCATCGATTGGAAAAAGCTCTCTCCTTATGGTATTCAAATCTAAATAACTGCGAAGGGAATTGTAGTTTCATGCGAGACGCTATTGTCGCAAAGATTATCGAGTACATCTGCTTTAAAGACTCCAGCTACCAGAATGCTTAGCGCGACTGTGTCAAAATGCGGCATTTGGTTGGGAAAAATGGTGCAACACCGCCATCTAGTGGTTAGATAGTAAAACTACAACATTATTACTTCATTCAAAAATACAGCTCGAGGTTTCTTTTTTAAAATTGTACTATCAAAATTTAACTTGATAAAAGGTATTAAGCAGCTAGTATATTAGTTATTACTAATTAGTATTACTAGTATATTAGTTATACATTAATAAAATGCACATTTATGTAAAAAATATTAATTACATCTAAGTATTGCTGTATTTATGTATGCAGTTTTGCTTTACTCAGCAAGATCAATCAAATATTTTGGTTTTATATCATTGTTTTAGGTAGTTTGAGTGTATGAAAGTCCATTTCCATAATTCTGATTAGAAAAATCCTGAAGTCATACTTATAATTTTTCCTTTGAAATGATACCAACTTGGAGTCAGTAAAAAGAGTCAAGCAGATGAATATGTTTGCATATTTTTAGCTGAAATGACTGATGACTTCTGAGTGAGTGAGATAAAATCAAAGCAAAAGTTTGACCCAGGCACCCAGACCTCTGGCACACAGTTTAATGTCTGAACTGAGATGTTTACACTTTTCTTAACTGCTTTTAAACTGTCAAATTATACTATTGTAAGACAAACAGTGAAATAAATGTGAAAGTAAAACAATCTTATCAGGGACTTTCCTTCTGTGACACTTGGCAGAGTGGTTGGACCAGCTTTGGGAAGGCTGTCATCAATGCTGTTGCTGCTCCGGTCTGGAGAATCAGCCCAGCTGGAGGTGAACTCAAATGGTATGTACACCTGTTTGATAATTACAGCCTTTCATTTGTGTCAGTGTTAATTCACTTCATAACTCTGTTTTGATGTCATGTGTTATACTTGATTCTTGGAGCCCTCTCTTGTTTTCTTCCTGCTTTTTGTTTATAATAAACATTGTCTTACTTTTTCAGGGAAATGAAGGAAGTCTTCTTTATGACTTCTTCCAGCACTGTATGTAACTTTTAACATTCCTTTGTTTGAATTGTCTGGTGGTGGCAAGATCTTTATTTATTTTTTCTATTTTAAAATTACTCATTTAAACTGTGTTTTTTCTGGGCATTTTTAGATAAATATTACCATTTTTATTCAATCTGCTTTGGTCTGGGATGTGGCATGGCACTCTATAGACCATTTTACTGTAAGTATATATTCTGCACACAGTACTGTTTCAATAATGTTCTTCTGTTTTGTTAGGACGAAATGTTTACTTTACAGATGTGTTTCTTTTTTTTGTTTGTTTTGTTTTTTTACAGCGCTCTCCCTGCCTTTAGTCCTTGGTGTGTTTTTTACTGTAGCGTTTGAGATTCTGGGTGTAACTTTGGGTAAGATGACCATTTTTAACTTTCAATACTTTGTCTTCCTCCTCCTCCTCCTTTATTTGGTTTGAAACACTGTACTTCATATTAATTCATACAGTTTCAAGCTCTCATGTGTCCTTTCAGATCTGCCAGCCCAAACTAAAAGATGTAAAGGCCCTCCTTATGACAAAAGAGGTAAAGACCATCAATGTTGTGTGTAGTTGATTCCATTCATTTTAGTTTTCTGATTGAAAATAACTTCTAATAGTTATTGGTGCATAAATGTTGCACTGAAGTTCAGTAATTTATCATAACTATGCTATGAAGTAACAATAGTATTTCTGACATTAAAAAAGCCTCATCATTACTTTTCACCACTCTTCAGATGCATACTGGGGATTTTGTTTTGCACTTTTTGTTGCTGTCTTGCACCTTGAATCATATCATGGTGAGTACTACAAACTAACACCACATATAAAAAGTATAAAGTACCTCGAGGAAGTTGTATTTTCAGTGTTTTCTCTTTTAGTCTACACACTGTCCTATGGATGTGGAATTATTGTGTTTGCCCTAAGAGGTGCTAAACGAAAATACAGCTATCTGTGGTAAGTATCTGAAAAGCTGAATTTAAGTTTGCTGATCATGCTGATGGATTAGATGACATTAAATTTGATCACGGGTTAGCTTGGGCATCTTTTCCTCTGTTATTAAAGTCAAATAACAGGAGTTTATCTGTCTTTCCTGAACAGGGAGCTGAGAGAGAAACAAAGCACCTGGAGATAAAATGAGTTTACTGCTACCGACAGTAATAATAAATTTAGATTTAGGTATAATGACCAAAGAGCAAACTTGTGTTTGGTAAGATTACAAGTCAGACATGGTATGAAGTCATCTGTCATCTAATTATGTTATTTTTAGCACTTTATTGTTATTGTTGTTGCTGTTCCTACAACCCAGAAATATGAAAGCAAGAAAAGAAAATGAATGAATCAAGGGATTAATATTATTGCTGCTGTTATATATTCAGATGGTAATTTTCTAGTTGAAAAAAAATGTATTTATGACCTCAGGGATGTGAATGTATGTATACAGGAATAAATAATTTATGATACAAATAAGAATGTTATGTTTTTTACTTGATGTATTTAATGTATATATGTATTTTGGCTGCACTATTTGTAATTCTATGTAAATAACTTGTACTGCAAAATTAACTTAAAAGTTACTAACCTACTGTTCACATGAACCACAGAAAGTTTTGAGACTGGAGTTATTTTATGACAGCAGCAATCTTTGTTCTTCGCTCAAAGAATAACAAGTTAGACTTCAACTGTTTCTGTCTACCACAGGTTAGATATTAATTATTCATACTCTTTCTATAGAAATTCAATTCAAAAGATCCAAACTGTTGTTTTAAAAAAAAGACATTGCCACAAGTTTTCAAAGTCAAATGCAGAGGACTTTATTACCTGAAAGTATGGGGTATACAAAATTTCAAGTAACAAAGACGGTGTTTGTTCTCTTGTTCACAAGTCAAACTTATCGAGTAACCAAACTACTTTTGAAGTCGCAGCCTGTGAGTCATATTTTCAGTCAGCACTGGGTGGACCTGTAGCCCTGAGATGTGTTTGTTTAGGGTAACTCAAAAGTCAAAACTCAGTAACAAATCAGAGCTGAAAAAAAGAAAATCACAGTTGAACTCATAAAAACAGAACTTGTACGATGTGACTTGTGGTGTTGTGTGTCTACTCTTTATGACCTCGCTACATTTGTTTGATTTTTATTTTTGCACTACCTTCTACGAACAACAATCAATTTTGCTTCGCTCTGACACTGTTGCCACATTAAAACACTGATACTTTAAAGCTGGGCCCCACCCCAGCATCAGGGGCTACAAACACATAAGCAGAACACATGTTGAAGACCACACAAAGGATTGTTTCATACAGGGATCAACCATCATTGACAACGTCAGCTAAGGGCAGTATTTATTTTCTGGACTAGATTAGTGACAATGTAAAGAGAAAAGTAAGGAAATGTTTGTTACAGAGAACGTGTGTGTTTGTGTGGGGTGTGTGTGTGTGTGACGAAAGCACAAAGGTAAGTGGAAGTCTACAAGGTGAACTGCACAACTCACAACACTTCGGCACACTTTTCTGGAGGGTATTCATAGTGAAAGACTAAAGAGCAAAAAGGTGTTATGATTCCAAAACGTCGGTGACTGCTTATCGTCATCTGCAGGAGGGTCATGAGAGGGGTGGGTGGGGCTCAGAGAGAAGTTACTTGGCATTAGCGGCGCTGCTGAGCATCTTCCGAATGGCCTGGGTGATTGCATCGCGGTCGATCCCGTAGACCTTCAGGAGCTCGTGAGGTTTGCCACTCCGGGGAATGTGGGACACGGCCAGGCGGTGCAAACTGAATCCGGACTCGTTCACCACTGTCGAAGACACTGCTTCCCCAAGACCACCTGTGGTTTTTATTAAATTATAGAGCATGATTTAAAACAATTAAAAAATATAAAACATCTGTTCCATTCTTTGTCCAGTCTAGTTTACGCCGTCTCCATTTTCTTTCTCCGATGTGGCGCAGGGCAAGTCTGAGTGTGCTATCTAGGTCACACTCAGCCCCATGGGCACATGTTCATGTAAGGAAATCTGACAGCACTCTGCCTCTCCGGCTCCCACATTTACAAAACGCACTACCGCACCTTGCCTCCAATGAAGGCACGCAACAAAGCAGCTTGGCCTCGGCCAATGAGCAAACGCCAACACAGCACATCTACGACAGTCAGCCCATGGAAACCACAACCCGCCCAATGAACCAATAGCAGAGTCCAAACCAGCAAGACGTGTCAAGACTGGTTGGTTAGCGATGGTTATTAAAAATGCAAAAGGCGAGCAGCAACGTTTTTGGAAACCTACCTTCGTAGTAGTGGTCTTCAACAGTGAGGATTCTCCCCCGGGTGACGCGTGCATGGTCGATAATGGTTTTTATGTCCAGAGGTTTGATTGTGAAGGGATCGATTACTCTCACAGAGATCCTCTCTGGAAGGCAAGTTCAGTGGAGCAAAACATTACAAACAAACTTTACCATCATACTCATTTTTTTCCCAAATAAGCATGGATTTGTCTAATCATAAAGTTCTCAAACATGCCAGAACTGGTGATTGATATTGTTCATGAGATGATCTGCAACAATTGAAGTACAGATGCACATATGCTTTAGGCTTCAGTAATAAGATGAATATAATGGATTCCTTGATAATGCTCTCATCAGAACAAAATCCATTAAAGCAAATCTAAAAGATAACTCTAGTTAAAAGTTTAAACGGTTGGGATGTGATTATTTTTGTCTGCAGGATATGCGATGCATAAACAGTAAAACTCTACAGGCCTGTACCTTTCTTTAGATGCTCAGCAGCAGCCAGCGCCTCGTGCACCATCACTCCAGCTGCAACCACAGTCACCTGATCCTCCTTGCTTTGAAACACCACCTGACCAAAAGCAGAGTTATCCACAATTTACTGTGTTTCATGGGCCTATTTGGTTTAGTCGTTTAATCAGAAAATAAGAACAACCTCCTTACCTTTGCTTGTCCAACGTGGAAGTCTTCGTTGCTGTTGTAAATGATGGGGTTGTCTTGGCGGCTGGTTCGAATGTAGCAAACGCCCTTAATAAATGGAGAAATTGACAAGAAGATTAACACAACTTAACGATGTTTTACATCACAAGTGCATACACTCTGGAGTTGCATTTTTAATACCTTTGTGGTTGCAGCCAGTTCCACGGCCTTTTCTGTGGACACGCCATCACTGGGATAGAAAATGGTCGCCGTGGGAAGGGCTCGAAACATGGCCAAGTCCTCGAGGCTCATGAGAGAGGGGCCTTCTTCTCCTGTAGGGTCAACATGTTTCATTTATAGTCATTATATTAAGATCATTCTCAGAGGTAATTGTGTGGCTGGGTGGGCTGACGCATGCAGGAGCATAAAGGGCCAGACTGGATGCAGGATACCTGGACTAACAAAGGGACACCTGGTTCCCTGCTGACAGCTTCCAGGGCAGACAGAAAAGGAGAAGAAGGGGAGGATTGAGTCAAGGCTGAAAGGCCAGTGGGTGCAAACAAGGGAAACACAGCATTAGAACGAAATAGAACAGTCACAACGAAGCATTTTCTATTTATTTTAATTTGGGTGTGATGTGAGGGAGGAAAGGTGATAGGAGGGTTAAGGGTCAAAGAGGTGAACTTTGTTGAGGGTATTAGACAGGAGAGGTGAGAAGGCTTGTGCTGGCTGTCGCTCATCAGCAGCAGTATACTAACCAGTGGACAGACCGCAGTGGGAGCCACACAGGTTAATGTTGCCCTCTGAAATGGCCGCCATGCGAATCTGGTCATAGGCACGAGTAAAAAAGGAAGCGAGTGTACTGGCGAACACAACGTTCCTCTCTCGGGCAGCACATCCCATGGCAACGCTGACCTGGGAAAGGAAATGATTGGTTCTTAGTGCCTTTATCTCAGAAGGTATAATATTCCTGAGCAAAGCGAGATGGATGGAAGCCACACAAACCTAAGATTCCCTAGAGGGTCAAATATCTGGAGCAAAACCCCCAAATCTCTTTGAACCAAAGCTAGGAGTGAGTGAGAGGAGTTTTCTTACAAATCTCTGCAGCTTATTTGACCAAATGGACAGATTTAGAGGCATACCTCCTCCCACATATAATTTCCTTTCCAGAAGACTTTCCCCAGTTTCATAACCTATGCATTGTCAAAAACAACACTAGGCATAAATTGCTGCAAAAAAAAATACTACAGCGCAGGTAATGTGGAATAACTTGTTTTTATATTGAGGCGTTTTTGTTCTAATTCCTGTCAGCCGCAGTTATTACGCCCTTTAACGTTTGACTTTTCCTCATGCATTTAGCCAGATGGTTTCGTCCTCTGCACTGATTAATATTTTACTTCTGAATACACTTGTCACGACTGCTTATAGTCATACGCATGCCTGACCTACATTAGAGTTAGCTGCTGCTGGGAAAGGCACAGCAGGGGAAAAAATCAGTCTGATTGATTAAAATAAAGATAAAATACGAGCAATGACAAAAAAATAAATTGTAATGCAAGCATCTATCAAACAAACGGTTTATGGGTTATTGTTTTAATACAATTTTAACAGGCTCAGATTGCAGCAGGGTGTGCTCAGAACGTCAGAACTAACAAGGGAAAATAAATCCACATGTTTTATATTACAATGTTTCATAAAAGCAATGTCTGGTTTTCCAAAAAAAGGGGCATCATTCACCATGTTCTGCTGAGAGAAGTAGCACTCAACAAAGCGGTTAGGGTGCTCATTCTTAAAGATCTCGGAGCAGGTGAGGTTGTTGGTGTCTCCGTCCAGAACCACGACTCGTTCGTTGTAGCGACCCAGCTTGGCCAGAGCCATTCCATAAGCCCTGCGAGTAGCAATCTGTAAAGAAACCAGACAGATGTCAGTTTGGCTGCAAATATTGAGGCTGCTTTGGACTGACCCAAGTCATATATTTAATCCTCGTCCAAAACTGAACTAAAAATCAGTGAATGTCATAAGACTTTGTTCAAAGATTGAAAGAGGGTTTATTTTTGCCATAAACCTTTTCTCCAGCCTTGTAGCTGGGAGCGCTTGGCATCCTGATGTTCCTCAGGCTGACAGGTGGGGAGTCCTCGACGGGGGCGGGCGGGTACAGGTGCTTACTGCTGCTCGTGATTCGGCTCTGCAGATCCTTCATCACCATCTCAGCCATGTCTTTGGACAGAGCTTTGGCATGCCAGCCCAGCTTATCCTCAGCAGCTGAAACAACACGAAACAGTGTTTATTTTATCTGGTGCTGTGGTATGGATGTCCCGGTGGGTTTGTGTGCAGAACAATTACCTGGAATGCCTTTGCCCTTGATGGTTTTAGCAATGATTGCAGTGGGCTGATGGCGTGGCTGGCTCAAAGCCTTGCAAAGCTCCTCCACACTGTGTCCGTCCACAATGATGGCATGCCATCTATACACACACACACACACATATGCCTTTAATCACAAACTGTATGTTGCACATCAGACACGCATAGATGAGGTTTTTATTTTTTTAGACAAATCCCACCATCGCTGTTTTACACCGACAGCCTCCACCTCAGTTTTATTACCCGAAAGCCTCACAGCGCCGCTGGTACTTCTCCACATGATGCTGCAGGGGCGCGGGGTCACTTTGGCCTAAACGGTTGATGTCCATGATGGCCACCAAGTTGTCAAGCTGATAATAGGAGGCAAAGGACATGGCTTCCCAGACTGAGCCCTCTGACATCTCACCATCACCCAGCAGGCAGTACACACGGTAACTGAGGTGCAGAACAAGACGAGGATTTCATTAGAGTATAGTTGTCCACAAGTGGACATGTTTGTGTGGGGTGTCATACTGTAGTATGTCTCTCAGATGGACACTTTTACAGTTAAGCTGATTTTTTTTTGTGTGTGTGTGTCACTGAGCAAGCAGCCCTCTGTTTTACAGAAAATATAAATTTAATAGCATTCTTTATAAATACTGAAGAGGAGTCAAAATCACCTTCAATGAAAATAAATGTCGTGCCAATATGCAAATGAAAAAACCACAAAGAATCATGAGCTATGAGCTCAATATCTGAGTTTGAATGTGAGATTAAATCTGCTTGGATGGTAAAAATAATTGAGATGCGACTTCAACTGCTGCTGAAGTTATTAGAGCAGAAGAATTGGGAGTGCAGAGCATGTAGCTGCAGCACACACCCACTGACTGTGGAAAAGCCTCATCGCAAAAATTAGAGCACGGCATTCTGCAGAGCAGAACCTTAAATATAGCACTACTCAAAAATATTTATTATTAGGACATTATGACTGCATTTATCATTTAATAGTTTGGTTATTTATATTGCACAGATTTCAGATGGATTACCTGGATTTATCAAAGTATTTCCCAGTGTAAGCCATTCCACAGGCCACACCGAGACCCTGCCCCAGTGATCCAGTGACTGTATCAAGAAATTGTTGCTTCTGAAACGCACACAGATCACAAGTGTCATTATTATGGTGATTCCCTGGTGTTTGGTCACTGAGGTGAGGTGTAACTCACAGGCGTTGGGTGGCTCTCCAGAGTCGAGTCGACCTGACACAAACTGAGCAGATCGCTCTCTTTCAGGAAACCTGTTTCAACCCACATGGAGTACAGAGCAGGGGCAGCATGACCCTGAAAAAAAAAAGACAGGGGTATTCAAAAATCCACGCATGCAATTATGCAGAGGTGTCCAGCTGACGGCAGCCCACCTTGGACAGGATGAAGCGGTCATTGTTGAAGTTTCTCGGGTCATCAGGGCGGTACTTCATGTTGTGGAAGAAAAGGACCGACATGATCTCTGCCACGCTGCAGCATGATGTGGGATAACTGCACGACAGAGATGACGCTGTTACCCAGAAATACGAAAACACTCACACGCCACGTTTATCATCAGGAGCAGATTTTATTGTTTATGTTTACATTATTATTTGGATTGTTAAGTCTCACAACAATCAACAACACTTTGTAAATGAAAATAGCATCATTCAGATGTGAATACAATGATCTCGAAGGCAGAATGAAAACTAAAAACAATTAGAACCAATAGTCTCTGATTGGAGAGAGGTGATTACAATTAGTGTGTTTAAAAGAATTAATTACTGTTTTAATTAGAAGTTATTAGAAAAACATGTTACTCTGTTCCAAGAAATCTGATAATTAAAGTATTTATATGTACATTATTTGTTAATTGTATTTTTTTTTCCAAGAAAGCGACTACAATTAGAGGATTTTGACGGTTAGATTCCAGTAGAACAATTTTAATTCATTTATTATTTAAGTTAAAATTTACTTTTTAAAAAATGAATTAATTTCTGAGGTCAAAACTTACCAAGCTATGCATTTAAGCTGATTGTTTGGTTTGTCGTAACATATAACTAATCCTCTATGACGTATGGTAATCTGTTGTGTCCAAACTAAACCAGAGCACCAGTGCTTTGCTCGATGTTATTTGGAACAAAGCAGATTTATTAAAAAGAAAGAAAAACAAATAAAAGCAATATGAATAAGATTGAAATGTGTAGCAATGAGATGAGATTGATATGTACAGTGAATGCTGCAGAAGGTTATGAAACACAAACGCACCAACATTGTTTTATTTATTTAAAACTCATTATCAATTCAGTCATTGTAAAAAGACAAAATAATTTAAAATGTGTTTTCGTTTTGATTGAAATTATTTCAATTTAATTTTAAGATTTACATTATTTTATCTCATTGATTTGTCTAAATGTATCTAAAATGTTGGATTGATAAAATAACCCGTCAAAAAATATACAGATATGTTGTTCTTCTGGTCTTTTTGTCTTTGTGTGGGTTTCTGCGTGTGCAGAGTTCAGCGCACACAACTGTCTTAGTCTGTGCAATGCTGGCAAATCAACAAATAGACTATTCCAAAGGCCATAAACACATATTATATGTTTACATCTGCAAAACATTCACTTTATTAAAGCTGTGTGTAAATAAGTGGATGTTACCCACCCACTTCCAGCTGCTGTGGTGGCCTTGATGGAGTTGATGCGGAGGCGGTTGGCGATGTTCCTCAGCGCCTGAACTGTCTGCTGGTCGGGTTTGTGGTAATCCTCCATGAGGGCAAAATGTCGAGTTCTTCAGCACCAGAAAAAAGTGAACCGACAACAATCCTCCAATGGGTTTGAATGGGTTGGTGTGTGTTTGTAATTAAAAAAAATAAATAAAATAAAAAGTAGCACCTTTAAGAGTGTGTGTGTATATATATATATTTATGTGTGTGTTTATGTGTGTGGGCAGAGGGATGGAGAAAGAGAGGGAGAGCAGAGGACAGGGTGGATTTATCCTACAGGGTTGTGCAGAAAAGATGCACAAGGACAGACACACAAACACACAGACACACACACAGGCAGAACGCTGGGGGGTGGCGTGATGACGTAGGATGGGTGTTACTGTTAAAATATAATGAAACGATTCTATTGGTTACTGAGAGACTGGGATGTTGTTGGAGTGTGTCAATGTGTGTGTGTGTGTGGGGGGGGGGGGGTCATTTGACCCTGATTCATTGTGACTTTATTGTCTAAACAAATAACTCAAATAAAGGATGGTTGATAATTTTTTATTTTGTTGTCACACCAAGTCACTTTTCCTTATAATGATACATCTAAACAAACCCTATTATTATTATTATTATTATTATTATTATTATTATTATTATTATTATTATTATAATGAACATACAAAAAACGAATAAATGAAAACAGCAAATTTTGCTGCTTAAAGGAACATTTTTTTGGGTTGTTTTTTTTTTTTTCAGACCTGATGACCTTTTCCAACACATGCAGATGATTTAAACTCCTGTCGTCATTCTGATAGTAATTAAATCTGCATTTTAATTTTGCCCAAACAATGTGGAAAAAACTGTCACATTTTAAATTCAGGAGATAAATCATGTCTTTGTGTGTTTTTAAGATTTTTATTTTTTCTAATCTTTGTTTTGTTTTTACCATAAAGTGAAGCTGAACCACAGGATTTTGTGCAGCATTGTACATACAGTATATAAACAGTATATGTAATTTATATATCCTCAATTTATTATCATTTTTTTAATTTAGCTGATTTTTTCCCTAATGTTTATTTTGTCTATTTCTGAGCTTTAACTAACCCTAAATACATTTTTAAAAATGCACACCAATCAAAAGCTGGTTACTTAAGAGGACATCTGACCAAGGGGAATAGTAAGGACCACCACTGTTGCTTGGTGGTCCCTCTCTCCATCCTGAACCCTTGGTGGCACCTCTGGAAAGAAGCAAATAAAGTAAAGAGATGTTTTTAGCTGAGGGGGAAAACAAAATGTATTATGGCAGTATTTTTTGTGACTTCCTTTAGTGGCAAAACATTTTCTTGGTTTCTATCAATTTTTTAAAATGTGTTTGAGGTCAAGTGGTGCATATAACATTTAATGCATATCATTGTAGAGAGAATTATACTGCCATCTAGAGGAAGATCTTTGTTGGTACATTTGAGCTTCTAACTTGCAAGATAAAAACTGTTTGAAAAATTGATAAAACATTAGGTACATAATACATTGTACCTCTTGGTATCACAAGAAAATGTATTGTTTTTCAGAAATTTCCTAATTGTATGGTGCACTGATCAAGGATTAAAGTAATTTCAGTTCACTATTCTTGATATTTTTTACAGTCTGGGAAAATAGAGTTGAATATGATACAGCATTGTGTAAATGTTTTAAGGTATCCATCCATGTATTTCTTTACATTTTGCTTTAAAGCAGCCTGACTTTTTTTTTTTTTTTACATAATCTTGATAAGCATTTCTTTAGGGTTTCAGAAATTACTTTAAAAATATTGTTCTTCCAATTTTGGCACCTTTTTTTCTTTCCATTTTTGACAATAAGAGGGCCAAGAACCTTGGGGACTTCTTAGTTAGAGCAGAATGCTATACCTCTCTTCCTCATCTCTTGCCTCAATTGCCTCCTTGTTTACGTTGTGCTCAGTGTAGTGCTATGATTAAAGGTAATCTGTTTTTACATCCTCACACAGGCAAAAATTTCTCTATTTCACACAGAATTACTTGCAGAACAAAATATGTTGTGTATTTATTGAAATGTACTAAAATAAAATTAAAAATCAGGTTTTTAGAACATAAAAGCAAAATTCATACTAAAGATGAGAGATCTCCTGTTGCCAGACATTTTATGATATTTGCTCCTTGAAATTTCAAGGCAGTTGAGCCTGCTCTCAAAAGAGGAGGTGATAGAGATAAACTTCTGCTACAAAAGGAAGCATTCTGGATCTTTCAGAAGTAAACTCATTTAGTACTTTTGACATATCATTGATATTTGAATCAGAATAGAACATTGCTCAATCATCAGCATACATGACAACTGAAGATTGATTTAATACACAAGATAAATCAGACTGAAAAAAGGAGAGGGCCAAGAGAACTACCCTAAGGCAAGCCAGAGTGGATCTGACAATTGGACAAAAAGTCAGTTTAAAAAACTTTAGTTCTGTCAGATAATCTTTGATCCAAAACAAGGACTTAGTTGATAGTCCATAACATTTCAACTTAGCAATGAGAAGATCATGATTTATCAGATCAAATGTTGCACTAAGGTCCAAAAATATGACACCAACTAGATTACTTTTCTCCAATTGATACCAATTGTCAACCATATGAACAAGAGCTGTCGCAGTGGAGTAACTAGGTTTGTAAGCATGTTGAAATTTATTGGACAAGCACAAAAGACGTTACTCAAGCATACCATCTGATTGAATGATCTTTGCTTAGGCATTTTTTGTATTATTAGCTTACTTTTCTGGCATCGGATTTTCATATTTATTTAGTTTCACAAACTTGTCACCGAGGCAATCAGAAAACGGGAATACTGCCGGCAGATTGTTACTCACCATTATTATATGTTATGAAGATGCTGCCAGAGTCGGACACAACATCTTCATTCACTATTTTGGCTTCTTTTAACAAAGAGCTCCCAGTTACATTTCAAAATAAAAGCAACATTAGTTGGTAGTGTTTTATTTTTTTTATTTTATTTTTTTACATTTTCTTGTTTTTAATGATACATTGTGATTCTTTAAAAAAATCAGTTTTGCCTGCTAAAATTAATGTGAAAGTAGTTAAAGTCAAAGGTAAAAGAATAAATGAAAAAGGACCAAATAGAACTAGCCAATCAGTGTTTATCCTTGAGAAACGCCTACTTTGAGTCTGCAGAACCCCTGCTGACCACCCTGAACTCCCATCAGCTGCTGTCTTCTTTTTTTTTTTTTTTCCTTTTACTGTAAATTGTTATGTAGTTAATAAATAAATTTGGGTTTTACAGAAAAAGGACCTGGAGGGGTGTTTTATTATTATTATGGGTAAATTCAACCTGGAAAGACTCACACAGAGACAGAGAAAAATTTTAAATGTTTGATGATTTGATTGCACAAATAAAATTGATACAGGTGACAGGTTTGGCACTCGGACCCCAGCCGAGGATGAGAGCACTGAGACGCTGAAAGCTCTGATGGGCTTTTTAGGTTAAGGGGTAGAAGTTTTCTTCCCCCATGGGGTCCGGACACTGGTGGTGATGATTGAAGGCTAGGAGATGAAGGATGGAGGAGGAGAGGTGGCAGGTTGACATTCAGCTGGCGAGCAGCCGGGCGATTGAAGAGGACGCTTTTATCCTCAGACTGCTGGATGCTGATTGGGTGTGCCTGGTGTGAATGAGACTGCTGAATGAGCCAGGTGAGAGTCATTAGTCTTCCAGAGTTGAATTTTTGTCAAAAACTCCATAACTGAGATTGGATGGCCACCAACTTTAAATGTGAGGAGGATTTTCAAAATAAAAATGTGTCGTGAATTACTTAGAATAACTTAGGTTTTACGTGACCGATCAGCACAATTCAAAAACTGCTTAATAGTTTAAATGCTGCTCCTTTGACACAAATTAAAAAGCGTCTAATAAACACAGCTTACCTTTCCTTTGCAGGTCTGTCCTCTGCAGCTGCTCCGTTCGGTAAGCACAGCATCTTTCTTCTACTTAAATGCTTTTATCATTCCTCGAGCCGGTAAGCTACATTTCCATCAATTATTTTCTGGTTATCCAGTGGGGTAGTGGAGGCAGCAGCCTGAGCAGAGAGGCCAAGACTTCATTTCCCCAGCAACTCAGACCAGCTTCTCTGGTGAATCCCAAGGCGTTCCCAGGCCAGCCTCAGTCCTGTCCTGGGTCTTCCTCTGGGTCTCCTCATGGCTAAACTACCTTTCTTTCCTATCCAAAGGCCTTGGTCATTGCTGACAGGTAATCTAACAAAATCTTCTGGTTTAAAATGTTTTGGACACAATAGACTTGAACACACAAAGAGTTTTATTTACTTATTTATTTTTTCTTGAGAAAGACAGTTGATGATGCTGCTGTGTTGTAAATCTATCTCTGCCTTGAGTCAGACACTCACCTGACATCATTGACCATATATGGAATGGAACAGCTTTTTCACAACAACAGCTAGACACCTCACTAAAGTTATTTTTTACCACAATTTAGCATTCATTTTAAAGAATTTCAGTGGAACATGCCTGGGATTGTTTTATTTCTCTATTATATTTTGCTGGATATTTAGTTTTTTTAAAAAGGTGCTTTATGGACTTACAACACCAGAGGACACTGTCTTCATATTATTGTTGCATGAAAGCTGAGATGGAAATGCTTTGACACAGTTGCACCCAGTAACCTTGTCAATACCTGGGAGAAAGACATTGGAAATTGATTGTTTATTTATATAATTAATTGTTAAATCAAGGTAGTGATGAAGAAATAAAAGAGGAGTCATAAAAACCTGTCAGAGTGAAATCAGATAATGGTCAGTGTTTGGTAACAACATGTTACCAGCACTGAGGGAACATGTTTGATAAAAATCATTTGCTTGTTTTTATTTCATCCTGATCCTCCCAGTCATTATCATTTCTTGTCTGTCCTTTGCTGCTGATGAAGGTCACATCACCTCTGCTCTGTCCAGCCAGGGCGATGCCGTGTCTCCATCCCAGTACTTCCGTCCCGGCTCCACCGACATTGTCCTTCTCCCAGTTTTCAGCAACTCCTCTGGGCTCCTGGGTCCTGTCAGAAAAGCTTCTCTTCACAGAGCCCCACAGGTGCCAGCCAATGGGAGCCCAGGAAGACAATGACACGTGGTGCTGTTCGGCCAATGTCTGACACCCACAGCTGCGCACTTTCTGGAGGGAAAGTATATTCAGAAAGCTTGAATGTTTCTATTTTTAAATCGCTCAGGCTGGAAAAGAGGAGCAAAGCCACCACTTTGGAAACAATGCCTTCATGTACCGACACAGTACCGAGCTCAGGTGACACAAACCGAATACATTCACAGCACTGTCAGCCTGGAATGACTAATGGAATATCAGAAATAGGCCCAAATACAACTACACACAGATGTACAAATATGCACACGAACATGCTCGCATTCTTTCACACAAAAAGCAATTTTCTCTGATTCACGTGGCCAGATTCTCACACTCTGGTGGATCTCAGTATGCCGCTTTAATGCCAGTCACTCCTCGGGGCTGGAGCCTGTTCCTCTCTGCTCTTATCAGTCCATTTCCTTCAATCGCCCCAGCAGTCGCCGCATTGACACGGTGCTTGGCCTTCTTTCTGAGAGCTGTCTGTCACGCACAAGCCACACCCGCTGACAAGGAATGAGACAAAAGCATCCAAGATTTAGGGTCATTGATTCATTAATATGTGCATGCCCAAGGATTAATTGGGTTATCATTCTGAGAAGATGGTTAAGACCTGAAGCACACACGACAAAACAAGAAGTGAAAGCAGCAAGGGGTGCTTTAACTACAGTATGTGATGATCTAAAAGCAACGCTGCTAAAAAAAAAAGTTAGATAATTAGAGCAAAGATGATTGAATGAGCTATTTAAATGACTGGGAGGGTTTCTGATCACCAGAGGAAGTGGATGAAGAAAGAAAGGGGGGGGGTGAAGCTGAGTTGGGTCTGAGTGTGCGTTGTGGCCTCGGCGGTGAAGTTGACGATGCACTGGGAGAACAGCTGCGCTGCAGGGCTTTCAGGCTCCATCACTACTGTTCTCCTTCAAGCAGCTCCACCAACACACACACACACACACACACACACACACACACACACACACACACTACCTCGCTTCCACGCTCGCACACGGCTCTCATAAACATGCAAAAGCACAGACTGTTACACCAATGCACACAAATATGCTGCAGTAAGAACCAGATTTCACATTATGCATGTTCAGATCCGGGTATTGTATCAAGTCACGTGTGGTTTTGATTGTTTCAGAGTTTTATGAAAGATGCTGAGTTGAGATGCAGAGACCTGAATTATTGGATTATTGTAATTCTTTGTATGTTGGTTAAGATCAATCTTCTCTACATTGATTACAAGTTGTCCAGAACGCAGCAGCTCGTCTTTTAACAGGAACTAAAAAATATGAACACATATCCCTGGTTTTGGCTTCTCTACATTGCTTCCTGTTCATTTTAGGATAAATTTTAAGATTTTATTGCTTACTTTTAAAGCTTTAAAATGTCTGGCCCCATCTTACCTGTGTGATCTCATTAACATCCACACTTCATTTAGAGCACTTCGCTCATCCAACCAGTTTCTCTTAGATGTTCCTAAAGTTTAGAGGTGACCGGACCTTTGCAGTTTCTGTCCCAAATCTTTGGAATGGTTTACCTCTTAACATTCGGACTGCTTAGACTGTTGAGACTTTTAAATCTTTGCTTAAAACTCATTTTTCATTCTGGTAGAGTTTGAGATTCTTTTAAAGCTAATGTTTTTAATGTTCTTTTCCTCTATTTCAAATTGATCTTGTTGTTTGCATTTCTGTGTTGCGTTTTATTCATTTGGCTGAATTGTGAAGCACTTTGGTCAACTTTTGTTGTTTTTATGGGTTATATAAATAAATTGACATTGACACTGACATAACTAAAAGGTTGAATGGGATTAAGACACTATTCTACAACCTGATTTAAAAACTAAAGTCCTTCCATGAATGCATATCAACAGCCGCATTTCATGCCTGAATTTTAGACTCCATCATCTTGTGTTAACAAATGTTAATTGTATGAGACTATATGGGTTGCAGGAATTTTGATTAATCCTAATTTTTTTTTTATCAAATTCTAGCACAATATCTGTAAAATGATTTTCTTTACAGGCCTTTTTTGAGTTCAGCTGGTGATCAGCGATCAAAACACCGAATGATTTTCCCCAGGAAGTTTCATTAGAATTCATCCACTGGTTCATAAGTTGTAACAGACAAGCATGAACACACACACACACACACACACACACACACACACACACAAGGTTGTATTTCTGTCCTTATTAGGACCGTTCATTGACTTCCATTCATCATTTCTACAGCCTAACCTTGAACCCTTACTCTAAACCTAACCAAGCCAGGACATACATAATCCAAAACCTGCTTCGTCCTAAACTGAACCCCCAGCCCAAAAATGGAGTTTCACCATATTAGGAATTGTCTTTGGTTGCCCTACTGGACTACTGTTGTAAAATACAACATATGTGCAGCTTGAACTGCACATGTGAACTAAACTCTTCATTTCCCTTCAGAGATGGCTCAAACAGATTGTTTACACAGAAACAAAAATTCTCTCTTCTTACTGCAAGCTCAGTTTTCCTGTGTGTGGATGTTGATTCCTTTATCAAAGAGGATACTTTCATGATGACATCTACCTATATATGTATATCAATACTCTTTGCAAACATCTTAGTGCCAAAATCAAACTCTTTTTATTTTTATATTATTCAAATTAAGTCAGTTTCAGTTAGTCAAGTTTGGAGTAATATAATGCAGAAGTGAGGTAAACTGCATTTTCTTGCAGTGTGTTTTTTCTCCTGGGAACCAGTGATTTAAAGGTTTGAGTCACACTACAAAACTTAAACACATAAATTGGTGCACATCAGCTGTTCTAGGTGAACGAGTACTACAGCATGAAATTGTTACTTCCACCATCTTCACTTCCATATGGCAGGGTTTTGTTAGGAAACATCAGAAAAGAGGAAATAGGTCAAAAAGATCAGGATATTATACCTTCATAACCTATCCACAGACCCCCACTTAAGAAAAATCTAAACCATCACTTTTAATTTGCTCACTCCATCAACTAGATAGATTTTTATAAAACACAAATTTTCTCTTAAGCAAAATGTATCATATTCACTGGTTTCATGGAGTCTGATACATCTCTCAATAACCTCCAGGAAATGCACACAGATAAACACACACAATCACCAGCCTAACCACGAGTGAATAATTGAAGATTATTCTAGAAGAAACCATTATCCTGGGCAGACAGGTAAGCTGATACAGTGAAGCTGGTCCCAGCCTCCTCGTGCAGTCAGTCACTCTTCACCTCTCACCAAACGCTGCTGCAGCTCGCTCACTGACCAACCTGCCTGCTGGGAGAAGATGACGGCTCGCTGCTTCTTCTTGTCAAGTTGGACTCGTAGGTGAAGAAGGAACCTGACTCAGCTGTTCCAGTAAAGCAGGTAGGATCATCACACTGATGATGACGGCCCATTAAAGACTAACACAGGCACAGAAAGAACTGAATCTGTAAGGGATGTTTCGATGTGGTATGTTGTCTACTTTTGCTCAAAACCTTGTTTTCCTCTATTCTTGCTAATTTACTGAATCAAACAGAACGGAACAAATTATATTTTGAAATAATATATTAGAATCCGCTGCACTGAAATGAACTGATGGGATAAAAAAAATGTCTGTATTAAACTGGACTAAATTGATTTGAAATATTTGAACTGTAAAGAATGTAATTTGTATTAGGCTTATTGGGGGATAGGGGTGTGTCTTGAAACAATTTGTATCTGCCATGTTTGTTATTTATTTATTATATTATAACTTAATCGTGTAACAGCAGAGTGGTGAGGCAATAAATTCAGTTTAACAGGTCTTCTGAGGGTCAGGACTATCATTTGGTCATTATTTTTTCATAAAGGTGGTATTACTGTGCACCTGTAAGAGTGCTTTTTGATAGTAGCCTTCTGGGTTTGATGGACAGGCTTTTATTTTCCCAGATATTTTACAGACATTTTACAGAACGAAACTTTTGTTGCTGACATCAGAAAAAATATGTTTGAGATCGCAAATCACAAGTCAGCACTGCACCAAAGGCAATTTATCTATTTATGTTTTGGTAAAACTATTTAGATTTTTGTTAATATAAAGGTTTTTATCAACTTTTAAGGAAATAAATCTACACAACTGTGAGGGTATCCTTTGTCAGCTGAAAGCCTTGAGTCACAACAAGGGTTTAAAGCAGCAACTGTAACAGGAGAGACAGGTGTGTTGCAACGAGACTGAGCGAAGGCGGTGATCACTTACTATCTCATTATGAACACACGTGACTTTCTGTCAGAGGAAACAATGCATTTATATTGATGTTGGCAGGAGAACATTAGAGCAAAAAGAGCCAAACAAATGTTTTCTTCAGCTAAAAGACTTTAACTCAGCATGCTGCATTTATCTGTTCATAACTCATTAAAATAACAATAATAATTAGGCAAAACTAACTGGACCTTTATTTTTTCGAAATGTTATTTTACTAATTAAATGAATTTAAATTTAAAGGATTTAGATAATAGTGGTCTGCTGTAACCATTCACTGCTCATTTCAAAGTGTATTCCTTACAGTATGTAAATTTGTACTTTTAAGCAGGGCACAAGTTGTGTGTGATAAGGTTTTATTTTGTTTATTCTATATTTGACTATATATTGTATAGCTATTATTTCTTATTTGTGTGACTTTTTGTTCTGTGAATCTAAAGGTTAGAAGGTTAGGGGAATCAACATGAGTAAGAAGAAAAGCTTTGCTTTGAACCTAATTAAAGACTGATTTACACATAAGCAAAATGGTTTAATAAAGCAAGAAATAATAACAAAAGAGAACATTGCATGATTATTTAAAAAAATTCAAAGACTAATAATATTGTTCTTCTTGCAAATTTAGAAAATCCAGTTTTTTCATCTTTTTAATGCATTGTTTAGTTTCTGAACTAACACTGAATCAGTCTATTAACAAAGTTTTTCATGGATAAAGCCTGTTCCCATCCCCCCAACCTCTCAATCCACCAACCCACTGACACTTGACCAAATCTGATAAAAAAAAAATAGAGAGAGACATTAATAACTTACAATACATTCAAACAAAGTAAAAACAAACAAACAAACCTAAAACAAACATACCTCACAAATTCTGAATTGTTGAAAGACTTCCATGATTATTCAGGTATAAGAGCAAATAGATGTCATCATAAACCTCTGGATCACATTTTTTTCCAACCATATTTTATGGTTCTTCTCAGTTATTGGAAATCTAGCCCTGTCTAAAACACAGGATACACAAGAAATGTATCCATTCTGACTAAATTTACTTAACCCTAGGAGCTACTTTTTTATATATCTCAAGTGTAAGCCAACACAGAATGTAAGCTGGAATAGCTGGTCTTTGTATGATTTTTGTAAACAAATGTCTTTTTTTTTCTTTAATTAAAGCAGGTAAGGAGAGTCCCTTAAAGCACCTATTTGACCTGTGCAGAAACAGGAGCGTGAGCCAGGAGGAGGAAGAGGAGGAGGAAGAGGAGTAACCAGAGCTGCACGCCTGCTGATGAAGGATCGTTTCACTGTTCAGTGGCGCCGTGACGCTAAAGCAGGCAGCGGACAGAGGATGCTCTGTAGTCTGGTGCGCACACTCCTCCTGTCTCCGCACTGAGCACCATGATGGAAGAAGAGCCTAATTAACCGCCTCCGTCCTCCCGTTCGCTCCGGGAGCTGATGAGTTTCAAAGCGAACCCCGGACCTGCGTCTCTCTCGCTCTGAAGACCCCCCCACCCCTGGACAACCCCCCCTCTAACCCCCCCACCCTCTACTAGGAGCCGTGTTTTTACAGAGCGGAGAGGACCGCGGCGGGACTGGGAAGTCTTCAGAAAAGGTACGGGGCTCGGTTCGGGTTAGGTGACACCCACCCCTTTACAAAAAAAAAAATCAGAAAACCCTGAAGTTAGCCTCTTAGCATGGCTGCGTTATTCGTTTATTGTTAATAATAATAGTAATAATAATAATAATAATAATGGCTACTTTCATCTCGACGCTGCCTGCTGGATTCAAGATTCTGGAAGGGGGGCGCGGGGGGGCGTCTTTGTCAGAAACAATACAGACATGTTTTATTTTACATTTTTGCAAAAAAACCAGTTGTCATGTGTAGCGTTAGCCCCGATTGTTGGGATAAGGTTACCAGCTGTTTCTGCAGAACATCTGACGGCTGCGTTGCTCAGTTTTCACTCTGAGCCTGGAGTCAGCCTGTCATTTCACATCGGCTTTTTTTAAGAGGGTGAGAGGAAGGAAGAGGGGGGGGGTTTGACCATGTCTTACCACCTTGGTGGTGTCCAAGGAGAAACATAAGGACGCTCGATGATGGGTTAGTTTGTCACG
Organism: Anablepsoides rubrolineatus; assembly: GCA_031762495.1. Taxonomy (NCBI): domain Eukaryota; kingdom Metazoa; phylum Chordata; class Actinopteri; order Cyprinodontiformes; family Rivulidae; genus Anablepsoides; species Anablepsoides rubrolineatus. The sequence goes on from JARVGW010000682.1 coordinate 17,123,083, forward strand.
AATCGCTCATGGTAATGTCAGAGCTCATTTTCATCACAAGAAGAGCTCGATGCAGCTGTAAGATTAATAACACAAAAAAAAAAGATTTAAACGCGTTATTGTCCACACAGAGCCTGCAGCCTTAAAAACGCAGCATCAAAAAAAGAAAGAAAAAAAAGAGATCTAAAGCAGTGCTTTATTTCCCATCCAGCTGTGGAGCCATGCATTGCAGCAGACTAACACTCATATCACATTTTGTTGGCAGTAAGAAGATTAAATTCTTCTCGGAGCATCGTTGCAATGTGACCTTTTTCTGTTCCTTCCTCTGCGGGGCCTGCATGCGCGCGTGCAGTTCAAGGACTTCCACAGCTGATGTGACCAAAGTGTCGCCTCAGAGTGGCAGCTCTCCTGGTTTTTTTAAAAGCACGCTTTGTTTGTTTGTTTGTGTACCATAGCTGCACAAAGCATCTGCTGCAGATTTTCACTTCCTGCGCTCAGCTCTGGATTATTATTCACCACAAAGCATCAAAGCCAAATATGCTGCCTGCCATATTTGTTGTAGTTCTGAACGATGCAGCCTCTTTTTCTTTTTTTTATGGGTCCTTTTTTGATTTGTAGACATATGCATTTCACATCTGGTGACAGAAAACTCCTGTTCGCATGATCTACAGAAACAAAAAGTGCTTGTTGTGTTTAGGTGGAGGAGTGTGTGAATATGCAGATCTTCTGCTTGCATAACATGAAATATCTCTGAAGGCAATAGGTCAGTAGATTAATGATAACTGTTTTAAAAAATATATCTCAATTTATGTGTATCCATTGTGTAAAGTAACAGTAAAAAAATTAAGTGGGATTCTGTGGAAAATAATAAAAAAAAGAATGTCTTACCTGTCGATGATAGTTTTTTTGAATGACCTAAGTGTAAAGAAATAAAGTTTACAGGTACTCACTGCAGACTGGGGGCAAAAGTATTCTAAAATAAGATACAAATTAAACCATAGTTTTTGTTCTCTCTTACAAATAGTTATTGATTAATGGCAACTACCACAAGCTTTTATTTACAGAAGGAGCAGAAATAAAGGTTAACAATGACAATGTCCATTGAAGAGCCGTATGGGATAGAGAAGTCTGAAAATTTTGATGTATTACTGTTTTACACTTCGTTTTGTTTGAGTAAAGAACGTAAAAAAAGTACTTTGTTTACACTGAATGTGTGTACATGCATCCTAATGTTCCACTCGTCCATTTTTTTTATACGCTGTGGCTTTTGGGGTTGAGGGGGATTTGGTGCCTTTCGTCATTGTTTAAGAGGCAAGATGCACTCTGGACAAGTTCATCACTGGGACAAATAGAGACAAATGAGACAAACACTTTAAACTCTCACATGTTGGCATAAGTTGTCTGCAACATTATAGTGTGACAGGGCCTTATTAATGTTTTTGGTAAGTGGGAGGAAACTAAAATACTCGGAGAAAACCAAAGCATAAACGGGGTGAACATGCAAGCTTTGCTTACAGCTGTGTTTTATGGAGGAAACTCAGAAACAGCTCTTTGTTCTGATTTAAAAGTAGGTTTTTAAATTATCAGCTTGTAGCCTACTTAAACGTTTAGACCACATGAGAGCAAACTATGAGTTCATGTACAACAAGCACAATTTACAGTATTAGTTATTTAGATGCTAAAAGAAAACTCGTACACTGAGGTATATTTTTTTTCTAAATGTTATTTAAAATAAAAGGTTGGGCAGTACAAATGTAGTCATACATTAAATCTCAGTCACAAAAATAATATTTTATGTTTCTGTTGCTTTAAGCTTTATATTCTTTAACATTACCAAACATATTACAAAAACTTCAAAATGTACTAATATCATTGTTCGCATCTGTTTATTTCAGAGGCAAATAATGCCAGCAGCATCGGAGCCTCTCGCACTGGTGACGTGCCAGCTGATTGGTCAGCCTACTCTGCCCTGCTTTTGCCTCCTTGTCTACCCTGACAGATCCATGCTGCTGGATGCTCCTCAAAGAGCCACTCCCGCACCATGAGCGCCAACGGGCTTGCCCCAGAACCCGCCCCCGCAGCTCCAGAGGCCCCTCCCACCTCCACCCCAGCGCCAGCTCCAGCCCCGACGGCGCCGCCGCCTATCGCTCCACCTGCCCAGACGTCCTCTACCATACCGGTGGGTGCTTTGGCACAGAAGAAGCGGCAGCAGTATGCCAAGAGCAAGAAGCAAGGGAGTAACGCCAACAGCAGGCCACCCAGGGCTCTTTTCTGCCTCAACCTTAACAACCCCTTACGCAGGGCCTGCATCAGCGTAGTGGAGTGGAAGTATCCTTTGCTCCCATGTTATGATGACTGAGCTTAGAATCTTTAGCTCAGATCGGTTCTTCATGAAATCTGAAAACGACAAATCCAAATTGCTTTGGAAATGACTAGAAAATTAAAGAAAACATAACACTTTATTTTTTTACCATTATTTAACCAGGCAAGTCCCATTGAGATCGCAGATCTTTTGCAGGGGAGGCTTGGGCCTGAAGGCAACCTGTTGTACATATTTTTGTGCTGTGAGGGAAACCAGAGTACCCAGGGAAAACTCATGCAGCACAAGGAGCAAATGCAAACTCCACACAGAAAGACCCCAGGTCCGAACCCAGAACCTTCTTGCTGGGAGGCAACAGTGCTAACCACTGAGCCGCCATTCTGCTAAATTTCCAAATTAGGGCTGGGTGGTATGACCTCAAATTCCTATTATGGTATAAATTGAATCCCTTCACAGTAACGGTATATATCGCTGTAGAAAATTATCATAAAAAGCAAAGATAATGTAATTTTTAAAGCATTTATTTTGCAGAAAACTGTAATCATAATTAAACCCAGCATTTTTGCTGCAGTGCAAATGAACATAACAGAGGTACAAAAGAATATATTATATATACTGCAAAACGGTTCCACAACAAACAAAAACATTCCTCAAATTTTCAACAATATCAAAATATTGGGGATGTTATAGCCAGTACTTCAAGTAAAATTAGTAATTTAGACATAAAAAAATTGGCATAAATTGCCTAAAATGTTATGGTGTGACAGGACCTTAAGGGGCTTAAGCATGCACATCCTAGTCATAAAACAATTTCAGATAACTGGAATGTAAGTGTGGTGAAGCCAAATAAATGTAATATCTGCCTGCCATACAATGAGCTGCTGCCTGCTGAACCTATCAGCTGCTGCTCTGCTGCGCTCTCAGCAGAAGCACGTTACATGAGCAAGATGGATTTATGACTGAACAAACGTCCACATCTTTTTTTATCATCTCTGTGGGTACTAACAATACATAAAAAACAAGGTTGTTCTCCGACAACTTGGGTCTGAAAAAACTACAGTTGTTAATTCTTCGCTCTGTGCGACGTGCAGCGGAAGGGAGGGAGGAAATGATCCTGCGACACGACAACACAACATAACTTTTCTAAAGAAAACTATTCAGGCACTCTCACAAAACACTTCAAGCCCATAGAGATGCCTTCTTAGCATCTAGGTGAGATTTCTGAAAAAAAAAGCCAAGGCAGCATGGGAAGGTTGCCGCTAACCCACTGCTTTTGCACCTTGGAGTCACTAAGCAAGGTAGAAACAGCTGTAAAAGTTGACATGTGAAAAGCTTAGCTGGCTGAATGTGATGTAGTGATGAGACCACCTTAAATAACAATAAACAAATGACTTCAGAGGAGATTGATGATGACGCACAATAACTGCTTTTAGCTAAAGAATGTAAACCATAGAGAGAATTATTAAAGCTTAGTTAATTGACTGAAAGTGGTATCAGGGAAAGGTTTAATGTGTAGTGCTTCATGTCAACACAGCTGAGTTCATTTCTGAAAGCTCACATCTATGAGGGACATAGCCAATCAGATTAATAAATATAATAAGTGCATAATAATAATTGCAGAATATTGCAGTTGTAAGTCATTTTTCAATGGTAAAAATAATTATTGTATATATATATAGAGAGAGAGCCAATTTAAATCACTTTAAATCCAGTTAACTGCAGTACTTTTCAGTCCAATTAAATCCAATTTAATTCAAATGTTGCAACCCAATGCAATCAGGTTTTGAGTCACATTTGGTTACATACAATCTAATTCAATTTGATTATAATCCTGTGTAATACAGTCAGATTAAGTACATTTTAAAATGCCAATTAGTTAAAAGCTAAGAAGGCACAGGGTGGTGGACAAAAGCTGAGTAATGATTAGTTGTATTACTTAACACATTTTGTCTGAATTCCCTGCTGTTTTCGATTATTAGTCACTGCTGCACTGTATTGAGTAGGTAGTACCTTTAAAATGCCTATTATAGGTGTGACTCAGGTCATTAAAAAAACATAGTCGATTCAAATTGGGTCATTTAGGGTAAATTCCTCTAAGCCTATAAAATAAATACAACAAAGTCATGTTGAAAATAAAAGAAAACTTTAGAATAAACACCAGGAGTGAGATTTTTTGTTTTAGGTTTATGCTGCTGTTGTTAGTGATGTCGGAGAGAAATCTATTCCGATAAAACATTCTTGTTTTCCCCATAAAGACAAAGTGAAAGTCACCATGTCCTGAATCCTGAAATACTGCAGCGATGTCACTGTAGATAAAACGTCTCACTGGAGGGTTTTGTTGCTTAAACAGATGGCTGCATCACAAAAACCATCAAAACGTTTTGAAAGGAGTATGTCTTATGTGTATGACAGAGGTAAATATCAAACTAGGTTTATATTTTGTGTTTGTTGGGGTGAAAAAAAAAGCATAAATGTCCCCGGGGATTTATGACAAGTACACTTTAGCAAATGCAGCTGCAGCCGTATCAGGTGTCCCAGTTTGTTCTGCACGGACAACAAACATCAGCTCAGTCCCTGAAGACAAACTCATCAGTTTGTCAATGTTGCTCAACACTAATAATATTTAATTGTGTTGCACATTTAAAGTGCAGTTGTAAAAAGATCATTTATTTTTAAAAGGTTTGTTTGTATGGTATGCCTTTTTTCACATTTTCCTTAACTTCTTTCCTCAGGCCATTTGATGTCTTTATATTAATTGCTATTTTTGCCAACTGCATGGCCTTAGCTGTCTACGTCCCTTTTCCTGAAGATGATTCCAACTCCACAAACCATGATTTGGTGAGCACTTTTTATCAATCATTTCAACTTTATTTGTTTGACACCTGTCGCTGAGTTGTTGCCAGCATAAATTAATTAGGTTTTTGTCAGTTTCAGTTTGCTGCAATGACTTATCTTAATAAAAAATGACTTTAAAGTGTTTGTAAGAAGAAAAAAAGTGGGGTTTTTTTTACGTTTTATGATCAGGACAAAAGGAATCGAACAATGGGCCTCATGCAAGAACCGTTCGTACGAACAGATTTGTTCTTAAGTTGTGCGTACGAGTGATTTAGGAGAACTTCTGGCATTGACCAATTTTCTCATATTCTAAGATTTTTTTTTCAGATACGAACAAAATTCACGAGTGGTCCAGACCTGTCAGTCTGCTGTTATCCAGACGGATTTTCTTCACTAATAACTTTGTATTTCATTAGTTTGAAGATATTTCAAGTTGAAAATAAATCATAATTATATTGATAATAGGCTATTCTGTCTGAACTGGAATTATAATTTTAAATGTAATAATGTACAACATAAATTGGTTAAATTAAATTAAATTGGCTGTTAATGCTGTTGTATAACACTACAATATTAATATGAAGATCTCAAACTACAAACGAACTAAAATTAAGCATTAATTGAAGTTTAATTTGTCTCAGTATATAACAAGCTTTATATGTTAAAAAAGTATTTTTTTAATCAAATTTTATTTTGTTCAGATTTATCAGCTTTTCTCCAAAGTGCCAGACAGATTTTGGAGACTGCTCTTATTCTGAATAAATAAAAATTATTTACCATTTTTGATTTACTTGAATCAAAAATATTTCTCCAAATGAAACCTGGAGCAGGAATAGAGAGAGATGAATATGATTTAGATTTTTATCTCTGTGACTGTATATGACCCATGGGAGACACAGCAGCAGTCGTCATTTCATTCCTGGGCTTTAGCAGCTCCTTTAATTCCACAGCTGACACTGCTAAAAACACCTGCATACGCATTCATCAGTTTACGCTGCTCATTTACATACCATTTCCTGAAGATAGAAGAGTTTGTTGAATCTGACATGGCATGGTCGTACGAGCCCTTTGTACAAACAAAAGTAAGAGAAATTTAGGATAAGAATACAAACATGTTCTTACATAAGGCCCATTGACTCATCATTTTATTGTTTTGTCTATAAAGTAGTTTCTAAGTTACAAAATGTTTTATCCATCAACGTGGTCTTAGTCAAGAAAGTTTAAATAAGTTGAAATTCTGCTTAAAGCTTTTGAAGAGAAAGCAGATCTTTGAATGTAGCATTATTCTGCAGAATCGCTGTGCCTACAAAAACAAACTCTGAATCGGTGCTTTATCATCCCACCATTTTCCTGTACCAAGATGTTTTTCTTTTTTCTTTTTATTTAGCTTCCTATTTTTAGAATTTGTTCGTCATTGCACCACTCCATGCACCACCTTGTGCATTTATGTCCGTATGATGAATTGTGGGTGATGTAGTGTTGTAAGCATTCCTCCACCGTTGAGGATAAGCACGCTCTTGAAAAGCCAGACAGACACACAGTCTGCGGTGCTTACGAGAGCAAAACTAAGCTGTAGTGTTCAATGATTAATGAGCAGCATGTACCGTGTGTCTGCAGACAGTTGGATGGTTATTGCTGCATTTAAGAGCAGGAAAGTCACGCAGAAAGAGAAAGGCTGTTTTCTGTATGTTGCGTTGATTATCAGGTTTCGTTAGAGAAAACACAGCATTTGTTAAATGCGTATTTGTTGTGCTACTTTAGTGAAGTGAGGTGTGTTGCTTCACAGTGTGACCTCCTGGAGGGTGACATCTGGGTGTCTGTTTACACATCACTGGTGCATCAGAGAAAACCGGGCCATCTGGGACATTACGATGTCTGATACATTACTATAAACACTGTGTTGTCAGTTTGAGTTCGTACCGAGTGCAGAAGAGGTCTTTTTCCAAGTATAAAAATAGACCATTTTGATTTATGTTATTGACATTTCTTTAAATTTTAGGGTGAAAATGTCTGTTTCGTTTACGTTTATGATAAACCTCCTTTCAGCTGAATTGCAGCTCTGGTGTGCTGTTTTTACATTGTGTGTATATTGTTGATGGGTACTTACTTATGTCTTTCTCCATTTTTTCACTTAAAATGTCTAAATAACAACTATGAAATCGTAAAGTTTAGAGTTTTTTTTATTTGTAAATTTATTAAAACTTTCAAGTAAAAAATCTCATATTTCATTTTTTATTTATTATGGAATATTTTAACACATTCATTGGGAACAAACTGAATGCCAAGACTGACCAATCCCAGAACTAAAAATAAAGAAAATTGTTGCAGTGAGAAATCTTCATTAACAGTGTGATTCAAGGGACGGTTCAAATCTTTTGAAATGGGATTCTGTGAAAAATTAAATTAATTAAAACTAAAGCCCTGTTTACACATGAACGATCTCTGGAAACAATTGTTTATACCGGGGGTGGGAGACCAGTTTACATTAACACAACATTGCTCATTGAAATTGTTGCAGTCTCAAGCATGTGAACAGTTACACACAAAATGAACGTTCTTTAGAACCGAGGATGATTTCGAGTTGCCCTTGAAAATAGTGAGTGCCACAAACAGCACTTTGCTATCTGCCATTGTTATTCGCGTAAGTTCAGAAAATGTATTGACTGCTGCTGTTCGCAGTGCTCATGCACAATTTCAATTTGATGCCAGGTTTTATCAAAAAGCTCTATTCTAAGACCTGGATTCAAAATGTTTTGGTGACAGAAAAAACAAGTGCTGGTGTTACGTATACGTATAGGGCCAAATCTCAGCAGAAAAGCTACAAATTTTTGATAGCATCTTCTACAATTTTGCCCCACTTAGACTTTAACTCATTCATCTGGTCAGAATTGTTTTTCCCATAAATCAAGGTTGTCATCTACAGCAGGCAAGATATTAATTGTTTGTACCTTCTCCATGGAATCAGACTAAAATTAAAGACGAAACAACATCCTGTTGACTGTGTATAAAATGATTTACAGTTCTTTTTGTGGGGTTTCCAAAACAAAGCTTTTCTATGGAAACATAAATGTGAATCTGCTAAATTTGACATTTTGTTTGCAGTAATGCTGTTTGTTTTTTTGGTGTCTTGGACAGCTTCACATTACTTTCATGGAATTTTCCTTTAATTCAGCCATGTCAACACGATATCAACCTACCTCAGGGGGAATAATGCAAGCCTTCCTTTTTTCAGAAGAGACTGAACAAAAGAATTATTCACAGGGCAGGTGTGTCAGCTTGGTCTTAGCTTTACAGAGTCGAGGCCACAGGAGTAGCTGGAGAGATTTAAATGCTGAGTTGGTTTTGCAAACCAGCAGGTAAGTACATAGTGGAGATTGGTTTTTCACACTACTCTGTTCTGCAGCTATAAAAGAGAACTGAGGGCTGATATGAAACCTGAGCTGGAGTGCTGAGTGGCCTGATGTGTAAAGCAAGGATGGAGTTATGTCACAGAGTAACTGAACCATGCAGTGATAACATGTCATGTATCTTTAAATGCACAGAGACTCTAAAACCTGCATTAGGCTATCTTGAGTTGCCTTTGCTTTGTAATTTAGCATACATTGTTTTTTTTAAGATATAATAAGATTTGGTTCTCCACTGAGTAAGGTGCTACAGAGCTGCTTCAGCATCATATTGCTGCATAGTCATGGAGGCTTTAATAGCCTGAGTCTGCCTGGCTTGTTAGTGAGGCTTGGTTAAATGCAGCAGCTCTTTATAAATAGAAAGCAATTTCCTCCCCAGGCAGAATAGAGGGCAAAAGATTGGGGTCTTGCTACCACCAGGAGGCACAAGTGAGTAACAGGATGAAGCTAGCGCTCAAATATGCACGTGCACATGTGTAATGACACAGAAAGGAAAAAAGCCTGTCAAAAAGTCACAGATTTATTCTCAATCATTTCTAGATCATCTCATTTTTGCTCCTTTTTTCAGTTATTTTACTGCAAAAGTACACAGTGCACACAACCTGTCTCGCACGTGACTGAGTCTCCTCTGCACCCACCTTTCTGAAGAGACAGACAAATGAATCTGCAACACTCTCGCTTTTGCTTTAAGGTCATTTCTGTCTTATCTATCTGATGCTGAACACCCCGGGCAGCTCCTGCCGAAGGTGGCTGAGCAAAACAATGACCTTTTCATGGTGAGTGTGATTCATACATCTCATCTTTCACAAAGCAACGTTCAGCCAGTTGTGTCTTACATCAGGTACTGACTGTGCCCATGTCACCGTTATTGCATAACTCTGGTGCTGCCGAACTGTTTATTTTTGTGTCGACAAAAGCACACTTAAAGATAGAAATGTCTGCACTCAAACCAACTGTGTGGTTCTTTTATTGACAGCAAAGACATCATAGTTTGAACCATTATTGTGTTTTTTATTGAATTTATGATTTGAAAAATCAAAAGTGTGTGACTTACTATCTGAGATCAGGTCATTAGGACCATTTTTTATTTATTTTGATACCATTTAATTTCCACGTCTACTTCAATGTTACAGGCAGGATTTGTTTAGACTGTGGGGTCATAAAGAGCAATGGTTCACCAAGAAGTCATTTCTGATTTAAATACGTCTGAACAAATATCGTAAACTTGTGACCAGAAGTCATCACCTGCTAACCAAACTCTGTCACCAAGAACTTCACTGTAAAATCAAGCATCCAGTGGCAGCTGTCAAAAAAAGACATCCATCTATTTGTCTTAAAAGATGGATGGATGGACATGGACGTTTGTTCTTCTATCCTCATGGGGACTTTGCATTGACATCCATTCATCTTCCAATCATTTCAACTGACTTTTTATCTTAAACCTACCCACCCCAGTACATACCTGACCCTAAATCTGGCCTAAACTTCATTTACACCTTAGTCAACTAACAGTTTTTCCCTTGATGTGGACTGGGCTTTTGTCCTGATAAAGAACAATGGGTTCTCACAAGACTGTGTACCAGAAAAAAGGTCATAAATCGTCCCCACCAGGTAACAAAAACAAACACACAGAACTAGCCTGGTAAAAACCAGACCCTTGTCCTTCACTTTGCTTCGTACGAGGGTCTGGACTCTCGGCTATAGAGAAGGAATGCTTGCTGGAGGTGTGGTCTCTGCTGAAGTTTAAAATTATTGGATTGGTTGGCCACGACGTATGTGTGCCAGCTCCGCTGTGAAGGAGGCTAAGCTAAGAAGCTAACCGGAAATTGTGTGCGCTGTAAACAACCCAACTGAGAGGAGAGAAGTACAGAGCCGAAGGAGACGACTGTAAATGAGAGCTGCAGGCTTTCTCAGACAAATTTAATTTAATTTAGAAGCTTTATCAACATGGACTGGCTTCATTCACTTCCTCCACTGCCGTTGCTAAACTAACTAGCAGACATGTCGTTCAAAACTCCGCCTTCTGTTTGCTGATTGGCCCAGGTGAAATAAACTACAAGCAGACACTGTGCAGAAAATCAACGTCGTTCAAAACTCTGCCTTCTGTTCTCTGATTGGCCCGGATGAGAATTCACCTGAAGAAATCCTTGTCTATGGGAGAAATCCCAGACGGAGCAGTGAAGGGAAACAAGAATAGAGCGGAACTGCGTAGGAAGGCAAAAGCAAGGCTAACACAGAGCAAAAGTCAGCATAGAATCTCTAATCAACCTGGCATGGATGTTTTTAAGGGTGCTGGAGGAAGAAAACCCTAACGTGAACAAGGAAAACTTAAATTCCACTGATGACGTGATTAACAGAAATTCATCAAAAATCTGATCGTGCTTTTATATCATTCTCCATCCTGCTTTTTCAGTGAGTTTAAGACCACTGATGATAGAGCTCTTGCTTTCTTTAATACAAATTATTTTACTCTAGTCAAGGTTGGAAATAAATGCAGCCCTCACAATTCATTATTTTTTGAACCCTTCCCGCTTATGTTCAAAAATCTGTAAAATATTTGTGAACCAGCTGTTCACATCTCCAAAAATTCTGTATATTTTTTTGCTTTGGTTAATAAAAAGTTTAGTGTACAGTAGTTTTTACAGTAGTTTTTTACTGAAATGCTGTCTTTACCCACTTCTCTTTTCGTGGTGAAGCTGGTGCCCATCTCCAACAGTCACTGTCAGAGAGGCGGGGCACATCTTAGACAGCTCGCAAGTTATAGGTAGCTATTTACCATACTTTGTGCACAGCAGTAATTCATCCTGCAAAGTGTGGGGTTCGAAGCAATAATTTTTCCTGCTGGTCCTATTTGTCCATATTACACCAGTGCTGAGGAAGCAAATGAAATAGATTTATTTGAAGGTGTCGTCAAGGTTTATGAGTAAGTGTTTTGGCTGAATATTGTGCTACAGAAGAGTGTAAATGTGTACATATGTGGGGAAACAGTTGGCTCTGTGTGTGTGTGTGTGTGTGTGTGTGCGTGTGTGCGTGTGTGAGAGAGAGAGAGAGAGAGACGGCTGGCACAAACAGCAACGTCTGGACTAGGGACTCCCGTGGAGATGATGATAGAAGAATGTGTTTAGTCACTTAACGTAACTGCTCATTTGCGGCTCACACTAGCACTGTCCCTGCTTGTTATCCTGGATGTGTATTTCTGCACGTGTGTGTGTGCAAGCACGAGGGAGCACTAGCATGTGAGTGTGTGACAGAGGCAAGCCACGGAGCGTAAAGGGAGGCAGAGATGAGTGGTGTGGATATTAATGCATGAATGTGCCATGATATGTTTTTTTTTAACCTGAATTAATATTCTACAAATAAATCAACACCATTTAGAATTATGATCTGTACAGTAAAGTAACATTTTTATGCCACAAAGCAGGTTTATGTTTGTTGTTCTGGAAATTAAACCAAACTCAACACTACTGGACTTTTTTTTTGTTTTTTGTTAGCTGGCTTAACAAAACTATACCTTAACACAGGCTGTTCTGAACTCATTTATAATCAAATCACGTACTAGATGGATTTATTCATGTGTTTGATCCTGTATGAAAAAGCTTTTAAACAGTTGGAACTGTATCTGAAAAATGAATGGTCTCAGTAGCAATACTTTAATTCACAGTACTGATGATTATTCATTTGTGCTTTAATTTGTGCATTAATTTCCTGCTTCATAATTGCGATTGGTCCAGTTTACTTTTTTTTTACATGCATTGTTCACATATCCAGAGTTTGCAAACCTGGGTTGATTTTCTCACTAAATACAGGTGTCATTTTTTAAATTAGTTAGGCCAGAGCTCCTTAGCAAAACTTGTGTGCTATAAATCATCTTAGTAAAACAAGGCTCTGGTGTGAGAGCGAATCAGAAGGCTAACAGAAACAAGCCATTGAACATACAAAACAAGAACAAAATAATAATAATCTAAACTGAGCCTAATATAGAAGTGTCTGAATAGTAAAATTATAGTGACAAGCACGTTTGGGTTTCAAATGATCAAGTTAGTGGTGAGTAAAACAACCATGAATGTAGACTTGAACACAAGAAACTAAGTTAACAAAACGAAAGATTTTAACAAATAAAAAGAGATGCCATCAGGGCAGCAAAGCAGTTATTAAAAGAGAGTAGCGGTGTGGCTAACCAGCAATGTAGACACAGGAAACAAGAGACAAACACAAACAGTATGACAGAACAATGACCGAATGATAATGTTAGGAGAATAAGTAGGTTGGTAGTGCTGATTACTGAGTAAAAACAGCTGATTCTAATTAGCAAATGCAGGGCTAAGAAAAACAATGACATAAGAACACAGGGATGAAAAGTAACAGAAAATAAACTGATTATGAGAAAATCTAAGGAAGAAACACAAGCAGATGACTAAAAACAAGAAAATAATGACTGAAACTACAAACACAAAACCCCAGGATTGTGACAGATAGACAGCTGACACAAGTAGGTAAATGCCTTTTGACCAATTAACTCATTCAAAAAATTAAAACATAAAAATGTTGTCAGTCAGGATAAAAATGTTACATTTAACTTCACGAAACATTTGTATGAGATATCTCGACAAAATCAATTTTTATGCACTTTATAAATATGTTTTTTTATAAAAACAAAGTCTAAAAGATTTGTGTTAAGATCAAACTTTTTACTTTATTACTGTTTGAAATATATACATATATATTTTAAAAAAGGAGCAGATATAAGAATTTTTTTCTTCTTCTGCTGCCTTTCATTTTATTTTAATTGTATTGTTTTGTTTTATGATATGTGTTTTGTTTATATTTTAATGAAATGAATAAAGTATCTTAAAACTTGTAAAACTGCACCAAATAAGGTCTTTATATGGATATTTAGAAGCACATTTATTTCATAAAATATGTTTAAAACCTACTTTGAGGGTAGTGTATGCTCCTAAATCTCAAAATACTCTTCGCTGTAATATCACATGCAAGCATTTTTGAATTTTTAAATTTCGACACATTGTTAATTTGGCAGATCGATGTGAGTCTGCAGTGTCGTTGACAGATTTCAATGTGTTACATTCAAAAAGAGCTGTTGTTTTTGCCAATGTGATTAGTCTGTTTTTGTTGTTTTTTTATTGATTGGATGTCGCTCAGAGTAAAAACCAATCTGTTGTGCATTTGAATATGAATCCATTTAGCAAAAACAAACATTAGTTTTGACTATAAACAAGAAATAAAGGGTGAAAGCTCTAGCTATCCTGTGAAAAGCTGGTGAAGCACTGAACGCTGCTGGCTGGCCCTGACTGATCTATACAGACAAAAGATGGAAACAAAGATGGAGAGCAGGCTGAGAGAAAACATGCTGTTCATGCAGTGATGCTATCTATTTGAGTGCATCCAAATATATGTTGTGGTAGTAACTGTAAAAGTTGGTTCTAAAACCTATACAGCGTGTGTGTATCTTACACTGATTTTGTGTTGTAGTTGTACTTGCTCTGCGTGTGTGTGAACATCTAATCACACACAGATATCACACATGCATGATGTCACTGTTACTCATTCTGGGCTGGTAGCCACATGCTCAGATGTTCAGACACGCAGATATAGTAGTAACAATCAGGTGTAGTTAAACCCCTCACCTCACCTATGGTTGACCTTTAGGGTCAAACCCCTCCTCTTCCTAGACTGAACAGTTTCA